>JASKMD010000008.1:16172090-16420960 GCA_030144725.1 Haematococcus lacustris | reverse complement strand
CTCCTCTATCTCATCTCCCCCCATCTGCACACTTACCGTGGACCCTCCCCTCCCCTGCCCTCTGCATCTCCAGCCTTGTCCCCTGCCCCTGCCCTGATACCAGGCCCTGCTGCCATGACCCTGCCCGCCTGCAGCCGGGAACCCCTTCCACTCTTACCAACCCAGTTCCTGCTTGCCCTGTTCCTCTTCCCCCTGCTGCTGTCTCTGCAGGAGGTGGTGTTCCTGGGCCAGGGCGACCAGCTGGTGGCGGCAGGCAGCGATGACGGCCGGGTGTTCATCTACGACGCTGCCAGCGGCACCCCCCTGTGCTGCCTAGAGGCGGATGAGGACGTAGCCAACTGCGTGCAGGTAGGCAGGCAGGGCCAGGTAGGCAGGCTGGCTGGTCAGAGCAAGGCCTGGGGAAATGGGGAGCAGGTGGGCAGGCAGCCAATAACAAGGGCGGGAGGGCGGGAGGGTGGAAGGGGAGAGGGCGGGACGTAGACGTAGCGTGAGTGCGATGCCCTTGGAGTGCCTCCCTGGCCTTGCATATCAGGTGTGACCCCAGCAGTAACCACTGTGTCGTGGCTGGCTGCAACCATGGCGTGCACAGTAACTGCAGCACCCATTTCCACCATCCGCTGCCAGGAAGGCCAAGCAGCCTGACCAGGCTTATGACTATGACGCCAACGCCATCCTGTTGCCTCACCTGCCTGCTGGCTGCCCACACTGGCCGCATCTTCCCTATCCGTCATGCAGGGTCACCCCCACGACTGCGTGCTGGCTACCAGCGGTATTGAGAGCTGTGTGCGACTGTGGGGGCCGGGGGCTGCGCCGGACTCGCACCGCGGTGAGGGTGCACGGCAGGAGAGCGGCTCGGCAGGGCTGGACGCCGCGACCAAGCTGGCGCGGCAAATCAGTCGCAACCAGGAGCGCGTCCAGAGTCGGCAGGTGGGGCTCCGGCTGCGACGCCATTCTTGATGTACGCGAAATGGCCCGCTACCACAATTATGGTATAAACACGTGGCTGACTTGATGTCGGTGATGGTTGGCACGGTGCCCGCAGATGTCCACGCGCAACGAGCTGCATGCCTTAGCGGAGAACCCCCAATTACTGCAATTGCTGATGAGCCAGGTACGGGTCGAACGTCCATCCAGATCTGATTGCATGCCAATCGCTTGCAAACACAGGATGGGCTGCTCCCTATTGCGACGCTTGCATCACAAACTCATGCATTGCCTACGCAAGTTGTTTGCCTTAATGTAAGGTCCAGCTGTTTGCCGGGCTGCACTTCACACACACACCGGTGACTATGTCATGTAGTCCAGCCATGTCATACCAGCTTGTAAAGACCAGCATACCCTGTCACGCACAAAGCATGTGTCACGTCGAGACCTGCTCTGTGTGGAACACGCAGCTGTACGGAGTAGGGCCGCAGCCGCGGGCGGCGCCTGGGCAGCAGCAGGGCGCTGGCGAGGCTACGGCGTCAGATGAGGATGAGGATACGGGCGAGGGCGAGGAGGAGGGCGGCCATCACGTGTCGTGCAGAGTTAACTAGGTGTGGTCAACAGGAGAGTATCCATCAATCGAGGAAGGAGGCTGATGCAGAGATTGAGAAGAGCGACCAAGGAGGCTCTTTTCCAGCTTTACAGCCTGTTCTCGTTGGGGTAGTTCCATTGGCGCCACGTCATAGTGGCCTGACACACTAAAAAGTCAGGCGCCCACAAGTACCTGGCTGCGAAGCTCTGAAGTTTACTTCAGCGTAGGATGCATTGGCTGGCCTTTCTACGTACAAATGTCGCAGTTCCGACACCCACGATCTGGTGCAATGAAAGCGAGTGTTTTGGTATAACATCGGCATATGCTGGTGTCGGCACACTCGCAGGAATGTGCAAATGCTTCAGGGAGAGCTGCTGACGCACTGAGAATACTTTTCGGCTGAATGTTCAAGTTACAAAGTGAACAGCGAATTTAATTTGCACTCATTCCCAAGTTATTCTAGATTTCCCATTCACGATGTAGTGTTGGCACAAGCGTCCCCATTTTTGTTACAACAGCTCACATGCGAATATTCGCTGGAGGCTTTCCCTCCAGAATTCCCAACCTTCCCTTACTCGCATGCCCTGCCTTCTCATAAATGGACCCCGTCTATTGCAGCGTCGCAATACCCGGCATGCACTGGGAGGGTGAATCATAGCGGAGGCTCAACTTCCACCCATGTGCAACAGCTGTCAGCAGTAATGACGGGTTCAGTTGTGCGAGCCAAAAGAAAGCTCGCAATAGCACAAGGTGCGATTGACACACGTGCGGGGTGCTTCATCATTATGAGCTGGTGTTACAACCCTGGCGTAAAAGCAGTATACTGTCCTGGCTGCTACCTCCACCCCCCAATCTCCAAGGTCCACTCCCTTGACAACCTGCCCCTCCCATGCGTTGCTGCATCAATAAGCCCTAAGCACGCCGCACACCCCGCCCACCCCTTCAATGCCCCTCCCTGTTGCACTGTCACCTCATGCACCTCCATCACACGGAGTGCCGCCCCAGCAGGTGAGACCTACGATCTGGGTTAGATCTGCTGGCAGCCCCCCCACAGCAGCAGGTGAGGCCCACAGTGTCACAAAGAGTCACTTGCCATGGTCAAGGGGGTACCTGACCCCAGCTAGGCCCCAGTGCCACAGTACAGCTCCAAACACCACCTCAGGCCACCCCTGTGACCTGCTGGCAGCCCCCACTGGGGCATGGCCAGAGGCCCTGCATACGCCCTGCCCTCACTAACTCACTCCCAAGCCTCGCTGCCTCTCCCCACTTCCGCCCCTCACCACCACGCTCTGCTCTGGCAGCTCTACAGGCTGCTGCTGCTGCTGCTGCCCTGACACACCTCCCGCACCTAGAGGGCAGCCACCACTGCTTCAGTGGCTGGAGGGCGAGGCTGTCCACCCAGCAACCCCAGCATTCTCTGCGATTGCCACCGCACCGGCACAGCAGTGTGCAGCGGAGAGCTGCAGTGGCCTCATCTGCCTTAGCAGGTGGCTTCCTCGCCAGTGGGCAGCAGTGACCTCAATACCATCATCTTCAACAGCCCAACGTGACTGCTCTTCAACAGACTGGCATGACTGCCAGGGGTGTGTGCATTAAGAGCCAGGGGTGACCATCTCATGCACTCATCGCCAACTGCTTGGCTGCCTTGGCAAGCTTAGGCGCTGCCTTCACTATTTCTGCTGCTGTCTGCCGCCCTGCAAAGCAGCAAGAGCAGCAGCCACACATGGCATGGTAAGGGGGCAGCAGGGCAGCTGCTGGCTAGCCATCCAACACCCTTGCAGCGGTATGGCGCGGCCATGGCGACCCGACCTCCTTGCCTCACCCCACCCCACCCTACCCCAGGCCCCATCCCACCCACCCTCAACCACCCTCCCTCCCTTGACCCTCCCAAGCATGGATGGGGCTAACCCTAGCCTTAACCCCGACACTTCTCCCTGGCGCGCTCATCTTGCAGCGCGGGCACCGCCCCTGCTCACTGACCTGAGAGCGTGGCACCCTCCATGGAGTCGATGTAGTCCTGCTTTGTGTAGGACCCCGACAAGAAAAAGTTGGGCACAGGGGTTGCCTGATCAGGCCGCCAGCGGTCCATGCCCGGGGCCTCCAGGTACAGGGACTGGCTGATCTTGACCACGCTGTGCCAGGTGTTGGTCAGGCCGCGGGCGCTGGGGAACAGCTGGCGCACCTGAGGGCAGGGGGCAGGGGCGGCTGATGGGGAGGACATGGGGCCGCACAGGTGAAGAGAGCCAGGGGCCAGGGGCCGGCACAGGCGGAGGGGCACCCGGTGGGCAATGGCAGTGCAATGGGCAAGCGTGCCTGACTAAATGGGGCCGCACAGGTAAAGGAGTAGGGTTAGTGGGCAGTGGCAGTGCAAGGTGCACGCGTGCCGCATTGCATGTTGCTAGGCACAAGCAACAAGCGGCAGGCAGTGGAGATTCAGCCATACACTAATTGTGCCCAGGGCCGTCAAGCTTGGCTGTCTGCCAACCCCCTTTGGCTCCACAGTGCGCTCCCATTGCTGCCATCATCGCCGCTGCCATCGCTGGCACAGCCGCTGGCTCAGCCTGCCCACCTGGCGGTCAGCTTCAGCCGCGATGCGCTCATTGGTCCAGGGCATGTAGGGCGCAGCAGGGGTGATGACCACCTGGGGCAATGCCAGCCACAGGGCAGTCAGCCCACCTGCTCCACCTTGACTGAGCTTGGCCTGCTCTGGCTCTGCTGTACCCTATGGTGAGACCTGGCGTGCCATCCATGGCTGTGCACCCCCTTCATCCACCAGCAGTCACTGTTGCACATTGCCCTTATCCCGCTTGCGGTTCACTCTGCTGCCACCTCTTGCAATGGCCAGCCACAGTTCCCCACATTTCACTCTGCCTGACACTCTGCCTGCCTGCCCTCGCCCGCAGTGTGCATGCTCTGCTCCGGCTTAACTGCACTTAGTGGAGCCTGGCGTGTCTTCCACTGCTCTGCCCTCACCCCCTCCGCAGTTCACTCTGCCTGACACTCCTGCTGCTGCCATGACTCCCCCCTCCACCACTGCCTGCCTGTCCAGCTGCCTCCACCGCTGCTGCTCACAGCCTGGCTGCGCACCTGCATCAGGGAGCCCTGCCCCTCCTTGAAGTACTCCATGGGGCTGACCAGCGCCAGGTCAGCAAAGCAGGAGAAGAACACGTCAGCAGAGTACAGCAGGTTGTCCAGCCCTGCAGCCACTCGCAGGTCCTTCACCTGCAGGCGGCAGGCAGGCAGCAACACAGGCAGCTGCTTGTGACCATACACAGCAACACAGGCAGCTGCTTGTAACCATACACAGCAACACAGGCAGCTGCTTGTAACCATACACAGCAACACAGGCAGCTGCTTGTAACCATACACAGCAACACAGGCTGCGTGACTTAAGCCTCAGTAAGGGATCCAGTGCATGATACAGAGTCCTTGTGAGTGGACGGTATTCGTCCTTCTGTAATTGAGTTACAGTTGCTGCCACTGCCAGCTCACCACTCTAGCACTGGTCCCAGTCTAGCCCGCCTCCCCTTCTCTTCAACTCCCTTCCTGCCCTGCCCTGCCCTGCCCCACCCTACCCACCTTCTCTTGCGCAGCCTCCGTGACCCAGCCATTGTACCGCAGCTGCACCGTGATCACGGGCACCCCCACCAGCTGCCAGATGTTGTCAAACTGAGGAAAGCGGCGCCAGGCCTGAGGCAGCAGCCGCTTGGCCCCGGGCACATCCAGGGCAGCCACGTAGGCGTCTGCCTGCACCATCTGCTCCCTGCCCTCAGGCCCCACACGCAGCCCAGTGACGCGCGGCACCCCGTCGGGGCCGTCCTCATACAGCACCTCCCTGGGGGTCAGGGCAGCAGCAGGCGGGCAAGGTGGTGGGGCAGGGGGTGGGAGGGGTGGGCAGCTAAAGCAGGTACGACAGCAACAAAAAGTCAGCAAAAGGTATGAAGTAAGGGGTGGGAGCAAAGGGTGGGCCCTGGGTGGTCCCTGGTGGGGTGGGAGTCGTTGGAGGTAGGGGTTGGTGAACAGGGTGATGTGTGCAGTGAGCCAGGGGTGGTGGGTCAGGGGGTGGCTCTCTCACTTGCAGCCATGGCGCAGGTGCACCCTCCCTCCCTTTGCCTCAATGTACTCCAGGATGGGTTTCAGGAGGCGCTCTGCTGGCGAGCCGTTCAGCATGCGCAGCACGCTGGCGTCTGTCTTGGTGGCGAAGAACTGGAAGATGGTCAGCATGCACCGCGCGCTGATGTCCTTGCAGTCCAGGAAGCCCAGGGCGTAGGCTACGGGCAAGAAAAGGGACAGACAGGCACTCAGGGGGTGGGACCTGGCGCTGTGAGGGGGGCAGGGGCAGGGTCGGGGGCAGGGGGGCGCATTCATGGCCAACAGTGGCCAGCCAGCATCATGCTCAATCACCACCCTGGCGGCCAGGCCAGGGTCAGGCCAGGGTCAGGCGCCTCGCCAGTGGGCAGTGGGCAGGTCATGGGCCAGGCGCACCTATAGGGTCCCACATGCGCTTGATGGACTGCTCGCTGCCTCCGTGGCTGGTGAACCAGTCCTTGAAGGAGATGGAGTCCAGGGCACGGATGTCACGCATGCCCCCCTCAGGGTCAAACAGGCTGCGCACAATGGGGCTGGTGCCCAGGGCCAAGGCATTGGCTGCCTTGTCGGCAGCGCTGAGCTGAGGTGTGGTGAAGAACGCCTTCAGGCCTGCACCAGGCAATGGAGGGAGCGGCACGGGCTAGGGCAGCGGGTATGAGGGCCAAGACTACCCTTCTCAATGCATGGGCTGCAGCCATGAGCCCCAGGAACTGGAGGGCCCTTGAGTGCCTCAGGGATGGCTTCAGCGGCGTGCGGTGCAGGCTCAGGCAGGTTTGGTGATGGGCTGGGCAACGGGCACAGCCCATGAATATCAGTGTCTGGACAAGCATTGGACTGGATGGGGCATGACCATGATGACTCAGTCAGGTTGTGGAGGTCGGGAGTTCATGGGACAGAACAGAGGCGGGCGATTGGATGGCGCTTGGCCATATGAAGTGACCGGGGCAGTGCCCTAGCAGTTGACTAGCTGTAGCTCATGCAGAGTGGCTTGCGGCAGTAACGCCCCTGCTGGCGCACTCCCTGTTCCTGCTCCTGCTGTCCCTGACACTGCTCCTGCTATCATTGTGCTGTTGCGTACTGCTTCAGTCACCTGACCAGCACTGCATGTACTGAATCAGGGCTGGGAGGGGAAGCGAGGGGAGTGGGGAGTGGGGAGTGGGGGTGGGGAGTGTCACACCATGGAACGGGGCGCCCACTTTGGTGTCTCCCAGGAACAGCCTGAAGTCTAGCTCCCTCACATCCCCATCATTGTTGCAGAAGGTGTGTGTATGCTCCTTGACCAGCAGGTTCTCCAGCACCCCACACTTTGCCATGAGGCGGAACAGGTTGAAGTAGCAACCAAAGAACACGTGAAGCCCCAGCTGCAGGCAGACCAGGGCAAGCCAAGGCAGGGTGGATCAGTGGCAAGCGGGAGGCAGGCCAAGCCAAGCTGTTGCAGCAGCATCGCCGTCTGGGGCAGGCTGGAGCAGCATCAGGGGGAAGAAGCAAGTGGGACGAGGCTGGGTAAGCCAGGCCTCAGCTATGGTATGCCAGTCAGGGCAGAGGCCTGGGTGGATAGCTGCACAGAAGCGAGACGTGCCAGCCATGTCCTGCACCTGCACCTACCTCAATGTGGTTGCCATCCTTGTCAACATAAGATGCCACCTTGCCACCCATGAAGGGACGCGCTTCATAGATGTCGACCTGGTGCCTGCGTGTGCAGCCTTTCATCAGTGCATGTCCTTGGACATGGGAGTGCCCCACCAAGAGATGTGTGTGGACAGAGCCTCTAACTCACCCCTGCTCTAACAACTCTACAGCTGTGGACAGGCCAGCCAGACCTCCGCCCACGATGGCCACCTTGAGCTTAGGTGCCCCCTGCGCACACACAGTGGTAAATGCTTGATCGATTGCAAGCCGTGCACGTCGGTCGTGCTGGCGTTTTGACTCGCACCGGTGCGGGTGGTGCTGGCTCTTCGGGGTAAAGTGAGCGTAACGGCACGTCTTTCAAGGCCACGGCACTGACATCCTTTGGCGTCTTCCTGGGTGCCACGGTGGCCTGTGGAGCCCGAGCGGGTGGGGCGGGAGGGGCTTCCACGGCTTGCGCAACCACTGTACTCGATCAATCAGCGCAAACGTCAAACACAACGCACATTGTCTGGCGCAATGGCAACCATCAGTTCCTGGCTCACCAGCCAGCCGCTGACGCTGGATGCGGGCAAAGCGCAGGCGGGGGCGCACTGAGCCTGCTGGGCAAGACCTACGCACGGGCTGTCCGGCTTGCACCTGCTGCATTTTGTTCAGAACGACGACAAATCAAGCAATCCCCGATGGGTGATTGGCTGTTAGCTGTCGCGATGCCCTTGAGTGCAAGTGAGCACACATGTGGTGGGGTGGGGTGTGACTATTGTGCTCGACATTTAGCAAACGCTCAGTAATTGGCATTCCTAAACGTGTCATGGTGTCAGGGGGTGGGATGGAGGGTCTAGACTGAGGCTGGTGGGCAGGGGTGTTCTAATCAGGGGTAGGGCCGCGGCAGTAGCGAGATGGAGCCCGTCCCTGAGCTGGGCTAGCAGTCGGGCTGGCCCAATTCACAGGCAGGCCCCAGCACAAGCGCATTGGGAAGGTCTTGTAGAGAGCGTAGGGACAGACGCGGCACTCAGCTTAGGGTGCTTACATAACTAACTACTGACGGCACTAAGCACACTGCTCGGTGCCTACCTGTAGAGAGCGTAGGGACAGACGCGGCACTCAGCTTAGGGTGCCGAGGTCTGCCCCTCTAACTGCCTTAAGACAGACAGTCTCACTCTCTCACTCTGCAGCCTGAGTGCTGTCAAACATGTCTCACACTCCCGGTGCTCAATATCTTTTGCACCTGGACATGTTCACAACACTCCCACTCAGTACTTAGGCCAAGAGTCTGCACAACTGCTATATCAAAACAACTGCATCAAACAACTGCAGAAAAGCTGTTACAGGTATGCAAACCTGTGCTTCACCAAGCTTCCAGTCCTGAAACACAAACAGGCTGGATACACTAGGCTGTTGCAGGCATGTGTGCCTGTGCCTAGCTTAAGCTGAGCTGTACACCCCACACCCTTGCTTGCCCCAATCAAACTTGACAGCTGCGAGAGGCTTGGTGAGGAGGTCTGCCATCATGCTGCTTGTGTGACAGTAGTAGAAAGCAACCTCCCCCCTGGTAATGCGTTCCCTAACAAAATGGTGATGCACATCAATATGCTTTGCTCGTGAGGTGGCCATGGGATTGTGAAGAAGCTGCAGAGCTGCCTGGTTGTCACACCCTATGGTGACACAGCTGGCGTCTAGCTGCAGATCCCTCATCAGCTTCCTGAGCCACAAGGCCTCTTTAGCTGCATTAGATGCTGCCATGTATTCGGCTTCAGCTGTTGATAGTGCCACTGTGGGTTGCAGGCGGCTGGACCAGCTGATTGCACCGCCATTGAGAGTAAACAAGTATCCTGTAGTGCTTCTGGCGGTGTCTTTGTCACCAGCATAGTCTGAGTCAGAGAAGCCCTGTAGTCCTGTGACACCCCCAAACAGCAGTCCATGGTCACATGTGCCCTTCAGGTAGCTCAACACATTGCATGCAGCTGCCCAGTGCTGCTTGGTGGGTGACGACATGTGCCTTGCCAGAGCACCCACTGCAAAAGCAATGTCTGGGCGTGTGCAGCATGTCAGGTACAGCAGGCTACCTACTAGGGCGCTGTAATGATGCACTGAAGTGTCAAGTGGGTCTCCCTCCCTGACTAGCTTAATGGCTGGTGCCATGGGCACTGGCTTGCTGTGTGAGGACGACATGCTGTGTGTGGTAACCAGCTCATTGATGAATTGTCGCTGGTCAAGCATGATAGTGCCCTCTGCCCTGTTCCTGGTGATTTGCATTCCCAGGAACCACCTGGTGTCGCCCATGTCTTTGATGTTGAAGACAGAGGCGAGTTGCTGCTTGACATGTGCCAGGCCCGCAGTGTCCCCCTGCTGAGTACACAGCAGGCAGTCATCCACATAGACCAGCAGGTAGACTGGGCCTGATGGCAACTGCAGGGTAAACAAAGCAGGATCTGCCTGAGAAGCCTGGAACCCTATGGCAAGTAGCTCCTCACAGAGGCGTGCATGCCATGCCCTGGGTGCCTACCTTAGGCCATACAGAGCCTTTTGCAACCGGCAAACTGTGTTACTGCTGCCCTCCTCAAAGCCCTCTGGCTGCTGCACAAAGATAACCTCATGCTCTTCAAGCTTGCCATTCAAGAAGGCTGTCTCAAAGTCAATCTGGTGAATTTCCATGTTCTCAGCTGCTGCTTTGGCTAGGATAGTGCGCAGTGTGGTATGCTTGCTAACAGGTGCATACACATCACCTACGTCCACACCTGACATTTGCAGAAAGCCTTTGGCTACCAGTCGGGCCTTGAAACGCTCAATGTCTCCTGCAGCATCACGCTTGATCTTTAGTACCCACTTAGTGGGCAAGACACGTGCACCACTGGGCCTCTCAGTCAAACACCACGTCTGGTTGGCATGCAGTGACTCAAGCTCTTAGCGCATGGCCTCATGCAACATGTCAGCATGTGGCCCTGACAAAGCCTCACTGACTGATGGAGAGTCATTGTCATGGGAAGTGGACATGGATGTGGCATGCAGGGACAGCTGCCTGAGCCGGTGAGGTGGTAGTCTCTCCCTTGGTGGGTTTCGACGTGGTGCAGGGGGTGCAGGTGCAGGCAGGGGAGCAGGTGCAGGCAGGGGAGCAGGTGCAGGCTGCAGTCTGTGCCTACCTATTCCAGAAGGCTGGCTGCTGACAACTGCTGAGTGGTTGGGTTCTGGTGCAGCGGGTGCAGGTGCAGGCAGGGGAGCAGGTGCAGGCTGCAGTCTGTGTCTGCCTATGCCAGAGGGCTGACTGCTGACAACTGCTGAGTGGCTGGGTTGTGCAAGAGTGCCGCTGCCCCTGCTGCTGGCTGATCCACCAAACAGATTGCGTCTGACCTGACTCTTGCTGTCTTCACCATCAGACTGACCGCCGTCACTGTCATCCTGTATGACTCTCCAGTCTATAGGCCTGGACCTAGGATGCTGTGCACTGGAGCCTGGTGCGCTGCTGCTGTTGCTGCTGCTGCTGCTGCTGCTGCTGGTTCTGTCTGGACTCCCACTGTCATCTGAGCCAGAGTCGCTGGTGTCAGTCTGCTGTTGCTGCTGTTGCGGCTGCTGCTGACGTCTGTCCCCCTCACTAGGGAGTCTGGCAGGTTGCAGATCAGGCTGTGGGCTGGGTGGGTAGGGTTGAAGCAGCATACTGTCAGGCAGGACTTTCTGGCTGCCAGATCTGGTCTTGGTTAGCTCATCTGTGGCTGGCGAGAGCTCATCAAAGGTCACATCCTTGCTCATCTGCTCTCTACCATCTAGGAACACCTTGTATGCCTTAGACCCAGGCTGATATCCAATGAAGACTCCTGCTGCTGCCTTGGGCTGCAGTTTGCTGCGCTGATGTCGTGGGATGTGCACCCAGACCTTGCTGCCAAAGATCCTTAGTCCTGACACATCAGGTTTGACACCGAAGAATGCCTGCCATGGAGTCTGACTCTGACCTGTTACAGGCAGCACACATCTCACATGGTTAGCTGCCTTTGCTGCGTCAGCCCAGAACTCCATCGGCAGGTGAACTGCATGTAGCGTGCTGCGAAGCTTCTCAACAATGGTTCTGTTTAGTCTCTCAGCTGCACCATTCTGCTCAGGACTGTAAGGGGCAGAATGCTGGTGCAGGATACCCTTGCTGCTGCAGAATGCCTGCACCTTCTTGTTCACATATTCGCTGCCATTGTCAGTCCTAATAGCTTTGCACTTGCTGCCAGACTGAGTCTCTAGCTGCTGGATGACTGTAATAATGCAATCTGGCACCTGGTCCTTGCTGCGAAGAGGCATGACAACTGAGAACTTGGTGAACTCATCAAGGAAGGTAGCAAGGTAGCGGCTGCCGTCCCTGGCTGCCAAGCTGAATGGGCCACACACATCCATGTGAATCAGTTCCAGTGCAGTTGTCACGGCAGGTGCATTGGGAGATGGCAGAGGGAAGTGTACATGCCTATGCTGTTTACCTAGGACGCATCCCTCACATACTGCTGGATCAGATCCTGCTGCCCGAAACTGTGAGGCTGTTGTGTCAACACCGCTAACTAGATGCTCTCGTTGCATGCGTTCAAGTACAGAATAGGATGCATGACCCAGTCTCTCATGCCACACCTTGGGGGAAACTGAAGTCCTGCTGTGGCCGCTGCTTGCTGAGTCCAGCAACTGCTGCTCCGATGTAGTCTCCTCAGGGTCTGACACTGAGGTAGGGGCAGCAAGATTAGCAGCTGATGCTGAGGTAAAGCTGCTGCATAGCTGATTGGGTGGTGACGGACGCATGCTGATAGATGCAGCCTGGAAAGGATAGCTGTCATTCTGCTTTGGTACTTCCATGCACAGGTTGTGTCCACGATAGCTGCCCTCCATCAGGCAGCTGTCCATCTGAAAAACAAACTTGTAGCCTGCAGCGGTGGCTTGGGCGACAGAGACAAAGTTAGCTGATGCAGAGGGTACCAGTAGAGCATTCATAAGACACAAAGTACCCTGATCTGTCCTGAGCCATGCATCTCCTTCACCAACTGCATTTAGCTGATGGCCAGCTGCTGCCAGGTAAACAGGTTGTGGAGCTGGGTAGGAGCGAAAGCCGGTGAGGCTGCTGACACTAGTGCAAATGTGCCTTGATGCTCCTGAGTCAATGAAGTAAGGCTTGTGAGGGTCGCCATCAATCAGCTGCTGCCTGGGGTCCTGAGCTGAGACAGGCTGGCCATAACGGCTGGTGAAAAGCCTTGCTCTGTTAGGGCTGAGGCTGCTTTTACCAGCAGCAGGGCTGTATGCTCTACCCTTGCCTGGGCTGCCAGCTCTGCCTGGGCTGTGACCAGAAGTCCTAGCTGGGCTGTCGTCAGCTCTGCCTGGGCTGGATAGCAGCATGGACCTCAGTCTCTCTCGCTGGTTCCTGTCAAAAACACGACACTCAGCCATGATGTGTCCCTCTTTGTTGCAGAAGTGACAGGTCATATGAGCATGTGGATTCTCTTCCTTGGTGCTGTGAAAAGAAAAGAAAGAAAGACTACTCCCCCCGAAGCTTCAGGGGGCGTGCACTAAGGAACCGCGCGCCGCTTCTGGTCTTTCACACCATGGGAGGGGCCCCCGCGGGCTGACGTATGCCTAAAGGGCGCTCTCACAGCACGACACGCCCCGGCTCGGAAACGTGTCTACCCTCCTGAGCTTCATAGGAAATTAGCCTACTCCACTCCAGCTCCCGCCCCGCACGATGGCGGGCACTGCCCTCAAGAGAGATCGATTACGCCAAATATTTCTGGCCCCTTGCGGGTGTCGATCCCCCGGCCTCTCGCAAGAAGAGGGAGGTTTGTAGCTACTGAACCACACCTGCTGCATGGGGTGCTACTGGCTTCGGGTCCTAACCCGGTTGATCTTGGTGCTGTGATCTGAGTGAGCCGGGGAGCTGCTGCGCTGCATGGCTGCGTTGCTGCTCCTGCCTGGCTGGGGCACCCTGCCCCCCCCCCTGCCTCGCCATCCCGACCCCCCTGAGTAACCAGCCCCCCTGGGTGAGAATGAGGAGGAAGAGGCCCAGAGAGAGGAAGAGGAGGAGGTGTCGAGCTGCTTTTGCTGATCCAGCTGCAGGTCTGCTTCCCGGTATTGCAGGACCGTTTTGACTTTGCTCAGGGCCAGTGCTGCGCTAGACTGATCATAGCGGAGCTGTTCCACGGTTGGTCTGAACTCATCAGGCATGGCAGCCAGCACTGACAGCACGATGGAGGTGTCAGAGGGATTGCAGTTGCATGCTCGCAGATTGGCTTGCAGCATCTGCAGTCGGCTGAAGAATTGGGAGATGGTCTCACCAGGGTTCAGTCTGAGCATAGACAGTTGCTGCTGTAGCTGGGTCTGGTGCGCGAGGGAGGACTGGGTGTACTCAGCTTTGATGTTGTCCCAGGCGACCTTGGCTGAGGCTGCATAGTCGACGGCGAAAAGGTGCTGTACACCGACGTAGCGTAGTATCATGGCTTTGGCTTTTAAGTCTGCGGTGATCTCTGCATCGCGCACAGTAAGCGCTGCTGCATAGGCATCTTGCGTAGCCTGCGAGGAGCCTTGGATAGGCGCAGTGGGCAAGGGGGTGATGCCTCTGTCGACGATCTGAAATAGGTTGTGCTCGATGAGCGAGTTTCTGACGCGGATCTGCCAGAACTGATAGTCATCATCAGTGAGCGGGTCAATTTGGGCTCCCGGCCCGATCGACGAAGCCGCCATCGCCGAACGACTAACTGTCGGACGCACGACCCCTTTCCGGCGACTTACTGGTGCCTTTCACGCGTCTGCGTGCGTGGGCCCATAACCCTGTAGAGAGCGTAGGGACAGACGCGGCACTCAGCTTAGGGTGCTTACATAACTAACTACTGACGGCACTAAGCACACTGCTCGGTGCCTACCTGTAGAGAGCGTAGGGACAGACGCGGCACTCAGCTTAGGGTGCCGAGGTCTGCCCCTCTAACTGCCTTAAGACAGACAGTCTCACTCTCTCACTCTGCAGCCTGAGTGCTGTCAAACATGTCTCACACTCCCGGTGCTCAATATCTTTTGCACCAGGACATTTTTTTATTTTTTTTTTCAGAGAGAGAGATTACAGGAGAAAGAAAGACTAAGAGAGAGACTAAGAGAGAGAGAAAAAGAAAGACTAGACATGTCTCGAGCAAGCTACCCCCTCCCTTCCTCAAAGAGGCAAGCAACCCCCACCCCACCACCCCACCACCAAACAACGTCCAAACCACCCTAGAACGGTAACTACACCCCCCCAAGGAAAGACGTCCAAACACCCCCCACACCCCCACCCTCAGCAACCCCTCCACCTCGCCGACCCTAGGGACCCCCGGACAACACAACATACACCCCTAGGCCCCCCAGCACCAAGGCACAACCCTCGCTGCCCCTCCGCCCCCACTAAACGAACACAAGAACCTAACCTAGGGCTTCCCAGAGACCTAACAGCCTCCAACCCCTCAAAACACTCAGAACCCCCTAACAAGCTAACCCAGCTCAAGCAAGAGGGGCAAGGAAGGGGACGGGCCACTGCAAGGACAGGCGCACAACTAGCTCACCCGCCCCAAACGCCCTCTCCTCCCGCTGCCTGGCCCCCGCTACTATCCCCCCGGCCTCCCCTCCCCCTATCCCCTCCAGCGCCCTCTCCTCTGCCCCCTCCTTGGCGAACCACCCTCCTGACGGCTCCGGCCACAACCGGTCAAACTGGTCTGCGCCAAGCTCCGGGTCCGTACCCCTAAACCAGGTGGAGGGCACCGCTCCACAAAGGCCCACCCGGATGTCTCTGCCTACCCGGTGCCAGTCGCGTTTAACAGCGGAGGAGAGGGTGAGGACGACCTCCTCTGCCACTCGTTGCGCCACCATCTGCGGCTGGAGGGCTGTAGCGGCCCCGGAGCTGCGGAGACGCCACACCGTGCCTAGATAGGCCACGCGCAACCTGAGCCACAGCAAACTGTCTGGGGGCTGGAAGGGGGGAGCCTCGCTGCGGGTGGGGCGACCACTGAGGAGCAGGAGGGCATCGCCGGAGGGGGGGCGGGTGCCGATTCACAACAGGTCTCGCTTCAGGTGCGCCACATGGGGGCAGCCAATCATGTCAGCGTCGCCCCTCCCCCACAGCAGAGGCGAGGAACGTATAGATCTGTAGCCATAACTTTGATTCTGGGTCCAGTAATAGCTCAAGTAATTTTGGAGGAGTCCCGGACCATGTGGAGGCAGGAGGGCCAGGGTAAGTCCTGCCTTATATCCCATCCCCTGCTGCTCCTGGTTCCTCCGCCAAGCCAGGCAATGCACCCGACGAAGCTGAGGAGTGTAGGCTTGATGTGCTTGGACTTGAAGGGCGGCTAGTGTTTCAAGCCGCTCAACAATCGGCCCGAACATTTCAGCCTCTCCTCTGAGTCAATGGCTGTGGTGTTGTAGATCGACAGGGAATGCTGCCCTCTCATTTTTCCGCATGCCTAATCTCATAGCGCTATGTTCCTCTTGCACGCGCGAAGCCGATTACCCCAGCACGAAGTTTGAAACGAGTGCCACCCCATGTTTGTTTGACTGCGAGTTGACTTTTGCATAGGACGCACAAAATCAGCTTGACAGGTAAACAGAAGATGGAGGAGCTGGTAACGTCCACTCTCCGCCGCAGACCGGATGCGGCAGATCCATCTCCCGCTAGGGCTGATGCGATGAATGCGGCCGCACCATCACCTACCAAGTGAGTGGTTGCACTACTGTCCTACAGGTTTCGCCAACTCAAGAAGAGCCGTGGGCCATCAGTTGCTCATTTAAGGCCACCTCTCATGCCCCTGCAGGGAACACCAGCCGCGTGCTGTGGTGCAGAAGGCCACTGGTGTCAGCCGGGTGCTCACCCCAGGCGGTGTGTGACAAGCGTGCAGACAGCATGGCACTACCACACGGTGCTACCGTCCACACCCATACCATCCAGCCGAGGGCGAGCTCTTGATCAGCCTCCCCCAGCCACTGCAGAAGAGGGGAGAGCAGGCCTGGGGCTGCTGAGTGTCAGCACTGGCCCAGAGCAGCAACTCCCAGTTTTCACCCTGCCAGCTAGCTACTGTCCTGGCAGCTTCATGAGTGTCACGCTTCCATTTCACAAGCGAGGGGAGCTCCGGCCACCCTGAGCTTCTTGCATGCCGCCTGGCTGGAACCCCTCTGCAGGGGATGTCACAGAGCCCACCTACTGGACCACCAACCAGTGGGGCGCCCCAGCTCGCCCCAACACCTCCCTGGGCTTGGGTGGCATGGCTGCCCCGCCAGGAACTCGGGAGGCCCGCAAGTGAGATAGGAGTGAGGGAGCGTGGGAGTGAGGAGGAGTGAGAGAGTGGCAGGGCGAAGGAGTGTGAGAATGAGGGAGGAGAAGGAGTGAGGGAGTGTAAAAGTGCGAAAATAGAAATATCAGGTTGTTTGGAGCAGCCCCAAGGAGGTCTATGCTGCAGCACAGCCATGGTGCGGGTGCACACATTCTCTTCATCACTGCATGGCTGCACGGCCAATGGGCTGCTAGATCCCATGATGCAAATGACTGTGATGGTGGGGTGTGGTGGGCCTGGGAGCTGATGTGACCTGGCTGCTGGCTCCTGCCTGGCTCCTGCCTTTGTCCTGCCTTTGTCACTGGCTTTGTCCCGCCTGTGTCTTGCCTTCTTCACCTCTCACGCTGCACACTGATTGCCAGCTCCAGGACTCTGGGTCACAGGCTGATCAGTTGCAGCCCTGCAGCCGAGCTGTGAGGGAAAGGGATGTGGCCTGAGCCCTACTCAAAACCTCCCACTCATCTGCCTGCCTGCCTGCCTGCCTGCCTGCCTGCCTGCCTGCTCGCCAGGGCAAAGAAATACTATCAGACGCCGGCAGTGCCCAACATTATCCGACCCAATGACGCAGTGTTCAGCACCTTGAACGGTGTGTCCCTCCCCCTGATGTCATTTGACCTCTTCCTCCTCCCTCCCTCACCCGATAACTCCCTCACCCGATAACTCCCTCACAGCCCCTTCTCTTCCTCCGTCCTTCTCCTCTTCCTCTTCCTCTTCCTCTTCCTCTTCCTCTTTCCTCCCAACCTTTCCTCCTCCTTCCCAATCTCTTCTTCCCTGTCTTCCTCTCCTCCACATCCTTATCCTCCTCCCAACCCCCTCTTCCCCTCCCCCCCCTGCTCCACCAAGCACTGCTGGATGCGGTGGCTTACTGCGGTGGCTTACTTACATGCGGTGGCTTATTTGGCCCCTGGGTGTTGTGAAGCAGAGCTGGAGGCGTTGATGCGCGCCACGCTAGGGGCCCTAGCCAGCTTCAACGAGGACGAGAAGATGATCCTCACCCGGTAGGCCTGGCACAGGGCCCCCATCTGGCCCCTCCTGCCAGACACCCCCGCCAAGCCCCCCACCCCACCCCACCCCACCCCACCCCCCACTCCCCTCTGCCCCTCCTCTCATCTTTCCTCATCCCTTTCCCCCGCGGCTCAAAGCAGCTCACTCCCACACCCCTGCCCCGCTGCAGGCAGTTCAGCAAGGAGGAGGAGCGGTCTTTGGCCCGTGGCGAGTACTCCCCTCCTGGCCTGTTGAGCACAGATCAGTTCCGCCATGCCTTTAAGAAGGTGGTTGCCAGCTGGCTTGGACTGGGCCTTGAAAGAAAGAAAGAAAGACTACGCCCTCGCCGTCGGGCGTGCGTTAGGGGGGGAGAGAAGCCTCGGGGCGCGCCCTTGCTACCCTCCCACGACTTTGAGAAAGTCTGGGCTTTGAAAAAGTCGGTCTTTTCTTGGCTGGCGTGTGGCATACTTGCTACTGCATGCTGCTACTGCATGCTACTGCATGCTACTGTTACGTGCTGCTGCTGCTGCTGGCATGAGTTGCAGTTCAGCATCAGGGTCACGGAGGAGCAGGCGCATGCGCTGTTCATCAAGTTTGGCCACGACTCTCAGGTCAGGGCCCATTGAATCAGCAGCAGCAGGAGGAGGAGGAGCAGCAGGAGGAGGAGCAGCAGCAGCAGGGTCAGTAGCAGCAGAGGCAGCAGGGGCAGCAGGGGCAACAGCAGGTAAGGATAGGTAACAGCAGTGGGGATGGCATGCAGGATTAGACTCAGCCCAATGCACATAATATGATGTGATATGATGTAGTAGTCTGTTTTATAGTTCCCAAAGCCTTGAACAGGGTGCAAGGTCAGGACCTCCCTGAACTGGGAGCAGCAATACCTACTTGTGAGTGAGAGCACATAAACATCTCTGCCCATACTGTCAACATATTGTCAAAGTGTGATCACGTACAGTGAAACCCCTTTTCTGCCTTTCTGGACCCCCCCGCTAGTGATTGAGTTAGTGGGTGTCATCAAGTCCCGAACCCTTGGAACTTTTATAATCTTCAAGTATGACTTAGCCCTGAACTTTGTGAGGGAGTAGTATACAGTGTAGTGTAGTGTATAGCAGCTGGTGTGTTCTTGTCATCATGCTGCCTTATGTCATACACCAGATGCCAATGAGCAGAAGCTGGGAGCTGGCATGCAGGGTTAGACCCAGTCGGGCGTCACATCAGCTGTCACGTGCTTGCATGAGCTCAGCATAGCCATGTTTAGGTCGTGCCACCTCGCCGGCCCCACCCCACTGGTGGCTGTCCTGCCCAGCTGCCTGTCACCTGGCTGCCATGCTGCGCAGGGGCTGCTGCCCTACCACATGTTTGCCACCAAGCTGCTATCATCGCCGGCGCGCCTGCTGGCCCTGGAGCCAGAACAGAAGGTGCAGCAGCGGGGTGGGCACACCCACCACACATAAAGGGGGCCACATGAAGCAATAGCGCACTTCACAAAGCGACCATTTCAGAGCGCAAATTGACCTCTAGAACATACCATTTCATAGCGAACGCTATATATAGCGCGAAAAAACACCGGTGGGCACACCCACCACATTAAGGGGGCCACCCACCTCAAGTGCGGGGGCTCACCCACCTCTGCACCAGCAGTTGGTGGGTTAGTATCAGAAGTACACAGATACCCACACATACCTAGATAGCAACAGGCAAAGCGTAGATGGTCAAATATTCATTGATGATTGATTATAGGCGGTGCCGTATCTTCCCAGGCATTGAGTAAAGGGCCCTACCCAAAGGGGAGCAGGTCAAGGCAGGGAGTCTGGTCAAGGCAGGGCAGCAGGGCCCCGCAGCATACCTGGACAGTGCACCCTCTTGCCAGGTGAGCGCAGGGTCCAGACCGTCCTGCCTTGCCCCCGCCCCTCCTCCGCCGTTGTCCAGGGCGCCTACAAGGCGGGTCGCGACGCAAGCTTCCGGGGCAAGATCACCTACCGCTACTGCCGCAAGCCAGTGTTCCCGCCCTCCACATGGGACGGCAGCCTAGCCCTGCGCTCAGCACGCAAGCCCAAGGTGCCGGCGCTGCCCGAGCCCTCTTGGTGCCGCCCTGCAGCTGGGCCCTGGCCCTGAAACCACACGCTAACCTGGCCGCCACCCCTCCCTACCCCTCCCAACCCCTCCCTTCCCCTCCCTACCTATAAGTTTTCCCGGACTGTCTTCTTATGATGTCGTCTTTCTGCTGCTGCTCTCTACTTCTGCTTGCCTGCTGCTTGCCAGCTACTGCTTCTCCTCACCCCTTTACTGCTGATGCTCCTGCTGCTGCTACTGGTGGTGGTGCTGCATGCCCTGCCAGCCGCTTACTCTCCTGCTGATGTCAGCAGCTCCAGCCTTGCTCAGCAGCTGGTGTGTTGCTGGCCCCACCCCGCCCCGCAGGCCGGGCTACAGCTGGAGTTTGTGTACGGCTATGCAGGTATGGCAGGGCCCTGGCCACAGCACACCCCTCACAGCCCCCTGCTCCAGCTCCTGCTGCCATCACCAGCACCCCTAGCTGGCACACATGGTGCCACCAGGTGCAGTTCACCTCCTGCATGCCGCATGGCTGGCGGCCTGCATGCCGTTCAAAAGGTCACCATGTGTGAGACTGCCCTTGACGTCTGTGGGCTGCTGATGACTCGTGATTCACTGCCAGGGGAAAGCACCGCACGGCTTGCCCCTCTATAACCAACCTCCTTTTCAACAGCTCCCTGCCTTGCCGCTGCTGCTGCTGCTGCTGTGCGCGATGCGTGATGCTCTGCGCAGGCAAGGACAACACCGCGTCCAACCTGTTCTGGACATGTGACGGCCGCATTGTGTTTTACTTGGCAGCCGTAGGCATCGTCTACAACCCGGACAACCACACCCAGGCATTCTTCCAGGTGAGGCATCTCACAGCCATTTGAGGGTACTGAACCCCTTGCTCTGCTTGCAAGTGGGTGCAGGGGCTGGGCAGGGGGCAAAGGGTGGAGGGGTCAGGATAGGCAAACCTCAAAGCTGCCCTGTCTCCTTCTATCTGTCCCTTCCTCCTACCTTTCCTTCCATCTTCCTTTTTAACTTCCTTAGGAGGGGCCTAGCATGTGGCAAAAAGAGCACCAGGCTGTAGCATGTGGGGGGTTAGGAGTCAGTAGACAGACCATATGGTGGGCCTGCCACAGTAGGTTTTGTTTGGGTGCTGTTTCCACATGGGTGGAAGCAGCACATTTGTCCACAGAGGGCCACATGTGCCACATTATGCCACTTTGCTCTAGTGTTGTTCCCACAATGTGTGTCAGAAGGTAACCCTGCGTATCACACCAGGTTGCCTGACAAGGCAGCTGCGGCATCGGCGCCCTGTTTTCTTTGCAGGGGCATGACGACGACATCAGGTGCATGGCCATCCACCCTGACAGATACATCGTAGCTACTGGCCAGGTGGGTCTTGAGAGGAAGCTGACCAACAGCTGCAGAGTAAGGAAATTAGAGGGCCACCCAGCTGCGGCAGTGCGATGCTTCCGATGCCGCTCAACTGTAGTGACCAGAAACCAGTGACCAGTAACCATTTGCCACTGCACCCGGCAGTCTTGCGTGAAGCTTCAAAGTAGCCGGGATGCACGCTCCCAGGTGGCTTCCGCCTTGGACGGCAGTGCGGACGCGCCTTACCTGTGCGTGTGGGATACCCGGGACGTGTCGGCCTGCATCACGCGCATCCGCTTCCCGGCCGACGGCGGGCAATCTTCGCGGTGAATACATCCGCAAGCTGGCGACCGACAGTTTGTCAGCCCAAGCGGTCGCCGCTGTAGCCGTCGCTAGGCTATCCGCCTGCCCTCCCTGTGTTGCCAGCCAGCCGGCCAGTGTGTACACTGTACAGGCCATCATCATCACAACGCAGTGTGTAGATCAAATGGCTCTGACTCATGCCTGCCTCCCGGGACTCCCACGGTGGTTGCCTGGAGTGCGCATTGCAGCAATGCCATGCCATGATGATGGTGGTGTTGAAATCAATGTTGGATGTGATGACGGTATGGTGGTAATGGTAGTGGTGGTGATAGTGATGGTGATGGTGATGGTGGTGGTGGTGCCGGTGGTGGTGGTGGTGATGGTGGTGGTGGCGGTGGTGATGCCTGGTCCCTCTCAGGTTTGTGGTGGCCCTAGCATTCTCTGGCGACGGCGAGCGCCTGGTGGTGGTGACGGGGGACAACCGGCACACCACCTACATCTACCACTGGCGCTCAAGGACCCTGATCCATTCTGATGCCGGCCACACCGGCCAGCCCCCCTGTGTGAGTGTGACCCAGCCCCCCTGTGTGAGTGTGACCCAGCCCCCCTGTGTGGCCGTAACTTAGCCCCCCTATGCGGCCATGACTCAGCCAGTCCGTGTGAGTGTGACCCAGCCCCCCTGCGTGACCATGACCCAGCTCCAGCTTCACTGGGGATGCACCCTCCTCTCCACGCCTTCCCCGGCTCCTCATCCTCCCTGATCTCGGATGCAGCCTGCTCAGCAGGGCGCATTAACTGTGGGCAGCGCATGGCTGTTCCTCATGCTGGCAGAGGGTGTGCTGGAGCTTGCGGCTGTGCAGCACCACCTCTCATCAGCCCAGTGGGCAACACACAGGCGTGAGCAACACTGTGCAGCTGTGCAGCAGTGGTCGTGATGCTGCCACTTCAGGGAAACCCTATCCCTAGCTGGTGGTGGGAGCAGGCCATGGCCCAGGCGGAAGCTCCTCCGATGTAGCCCCTGATGCCCAGTTCTGCCATGATATTGTTCTTTTTCCTTCTTCTGGTTGGCTTCATCGCTAGAGCCCTGCGCCTGCTGACAGGTGTACGGTGCAGTGTGGAACAACCACCTGGTGGACAGGGATGCCGAGGGCAACCGACTGCTGGTGCCCGGCATGTTTGTGACGTATGGCGTGAAGCACATGAAGCTGTGGACGCTGGGCAGAAATACGGTGGGCTGGCACAGACATTGACACTGACAGCACAGTAGCAGAACACTGTCACTGGTGCTGCTACTGCCACTTCCACTGGTGCTGCTACTGTGCTGGCAGTGCCATTGGTGCTGCTACTGGTGCTGCCACTGGTGTTGCCACAGGGCTGGGGTGGTTAGGCAGCAGGGGGCCAGGGGGTCAAGGTGGGCACGGCAGTGTAGAGAGAAGCGGCGTGAGGGGGAGGGTCAGGGTTTGGGAGGTGGGGCCGGGCAGAGGGGATCAGCACCACACCCTCATGGTCAAGCAGTAAGTGAACAGTCATGCTGCTGTACTCCCTCCTCATCATCACCATCGCTGTCATGGTTGCAGAAGACGCAGAAGGAGCTGTACAACACCTCCATGTGCAAGTTTGGCAAGGCCCAGGTCAGCCTGCTGCTGGGTCCTGGGATGGGATGGGATGGGATGGGATGGGATGGGATGGGATGGGATGGGATGGGATGGGATGGGATGGGATGGGATGGGATGGGATGGGATGGGATGGGATGGGATGGGATGGGATGGGATGGGATGGGATGGGATGGGATGGGATGGGATGGGATGGGATGGGATGGGATGGGATGGGATGGCTGTTTGCGCACTGAGTAGCTGACAAGTGTGTTGGTGGCCCTGTGGGGTTGTTGGCTGTGAGGAGGGAGTGATCAGCAGCCGGGGCCTGGGGAGCTCCACCTGCTGGTCACCTGTGGGTCAGGGTCAGGGTCAGGTGCGAAGGAGCACAGCCCTGCCGCCTGCCTGCCTGCCTGCCTGCCTGCCTGCCTGCCTGCCTGCCTGCCTGCCTGCCTGCCTGCCTGCCTGCCTGCCTGCCTGCCTGCCTGCCTGCCTGCCTGCCTGCCTGCCTGCCTGCCTGCCTGCCTGCCTGCCTGCCTGCCTGCCTGCCTGCCTGCCTGCCTGCCTGCCTGCCTGCCTGCCTGCCTGCCTGCCTGCCTGCCTGCCTGCCTGCCTGCCTGCCTGCCTGCCTGCCTGCCTGCCTGCCTGCCTGCCTGCCTGCCTGCCTGCCTGCCTGCCTGCCTGCCTGCCTGCCTGCCTGCCTGCCTGCCTGCCTGCCTGCCTGCCTGCCTGCCTGCCTGCCTGCCTGCCTGCCTGCCTGCCTGCCTGCCTGCCTGCCTGCCTGCCTGCCCTTCCCGAAGGTTGCTGACGTGATGAGCGCCTGCTTCATTAGCGTCGACACCCTGGTGACCGGCACACTGAGTGGTGACCTGTTGGTCTGGGACATGGGCGGACGCCGTGCAGGGGTGGGCGCCTGCTACCAGGTGTGTCATCCCTGCCCTGCAGCGGGTCACGGCGATGGCCAGAATGCATCATCATCATCATCAGCAGCAGCAGCAGCAACAACAGCAGCAGCAGCAGCAGCAGCCGCCAGTGGTGATGGTCAGGATCAGGAATGAGGCAGTGCGTTGGACTGGGACGTTGGAGTGAGGGTTTGTGGGGCTGTTGCTGTAAGCGGCGCCCAAATGGCTCACGTTGCCCCATGTGTGTCCTGCCCTGACTCTCCTTCACGGTGTGGCCTGTCCCCACCTGCCCTGCTGATCTGACCCCTGACCCGGTTATAAAGCACCTTCTGCAGCCGGATCAATACTCCCGGGCTGTGTGACCCCTGCACTGCACCAGGCGCCATATGCATAGGAGGGCAGTGGCAGCTCTTAGCAGCTCATCAGCCAAGGCGTATGTGTCAAGTGGCTAGGCTGGTCTGCCCTGCCCTGCACCAGGTCTTCCCAGCGCACGGCCCGGGCGTGAAGGCGCCCTCCCTGCAGGATGGACAGTACGTGCTGCAGGTGGGCAGCCTCAGTCCCAGCTGACAGTTCAGCTCTTCACAGTGTGGTTTATGGGGTGCATGTGAGGGCCTGCGGGCGCGTGGGCCTCCCCCCTAAGGTGTGCTGTCTGACACACTGCCCTGTCCTGGGCACCCCACTGTAATGCTTTCAGTGGTGACACACAACGCCTCCCTCTGCCCCTCACCTCCCTCCGCCCTCACCTCCCTCCGCCTCCCAGCCTGTGGCCCTACCGCCCTGCTCTCCCCTCACTAGGCCTGCTACCACCCCTTGCTCTGCTTACAACAGCAGCGGCACGCCCTGGCCCTGCCTGCAGGGGGTGCGTGCGCTGTGCCTGCGTGCCAACAACACCGAGCTGGTGTCGGGAGGGTCTGATGGCTCCCTCCTGTGCTGGGATGTCACCAGCGGCAGCCTGGGGCGCCTGGTCAGGACGGTACAGGTGTGGTCCAACTGGCGGGAGGGTGGTAGGGCAGGAGGGGAAAGACATTAAGGCACCAAGACGTCAGGATGGTGAGCTGCCAGGGGAAGCAGAAGAAGGAGCGGGCGACTGAGCAGGTGGCTGGAGGGCTGGGTGAGATGTTTGCTGACAATGGTTACCCACTTGATGCAAACAGGGGTTCAAATCCCCAGCCCTGCAGGAGCAAATTATATGAATCTCCAAACGTTGAAACGCACCTCGACGCACGTAGCCCGGCACATCTTCTGGTTCATCTATGTGCAAGCCCGCTCCCTCTCCTAATGTCCCAACCCTCTGTGACTCCATCGCCTTCCCCTTCCCCGTCACCTGCCTGCCTGCTTGCCCGTCCGCGATCCTATCGTACCGCCGTATCAGCCTCCCTAAACGACCCTAACAACTCAGCCCCTCGCCGCCTTGCCGCCGCCTCCTTGCAACCCTGACCGCAGTTCGCCGAGGTGGGGGAGTCCACGCCCTGCTCCTGCCGCTCGCTGGACGCGCGGCCCGGCAGCTACGACCTCGTGGTTGGCACCAACCGCTGCGAGGTGTGGGAAGTCACACGCGGCGACGCGCCGGAGCCCCTGTTACAGGTTGGTGAGGTCGCGCGAGCCGCACCCGGCACCCTGTGGCACACGCTCGCCCACCTCTCTTTGGGCGACTTATGTTTGCCTCTTTCGCTCTCTCCACGCTCCCAACATCAGAAACGAAAAAAGATGCGTAATTTCATCACTCCAGTACAAAGTCCTGTGGCTGGTCGGCCGATTCAACCTGCAATTAGGCCTGGGGTGCAATCACGTCAGCAACCGGGCACCTAAACAGGCGAGCTCTGACTATTGCAGGGCCACACTGATGACGTGTATGGCCTGGCTTGGCACCCCAAGAAGCCATACAAGTTCGCAACCGCGTGCGACTCCTCCAATGTGTTCCTGTGGCATGCCAAGCGACGCCAACTCATTGTAGGTGTGCATAGTGTGATCATTAGCACTGAACTTGTCCTTGGATATGTGGGTGTGGGTGTGGGTGGTGGCAAGCCTACTAGCCCAGGACTGAGACTCAGCCTCCCTCAGAGTGTGTCTGGCAGCATGTTGCTGGTCGCCAGTGTGGATGACGAGGGGCACTGTGCTGCCTAGCAAGCTTGCTGAGGAACACGCGCCTCTGTGGCAGCGTGGACCCTTACTTGTGGCCATATGCTGGAGGCTGCCTTGTGCTGCTGCACTGCCCTAGACCCTGGTTTGGACTAAGGCCTGCTGGGTGCTGGGTGCTGACTCGCCTCTGCTCGTCATCACTTGCCAGGCCAAGGTTAACATCGGGCTGCCGGCCAGGTCTGTGGCCTTCTCCCCTGATGGAGCGCACCTAGCTGTGGGCACGGCCACCGGAGCCATCCGGGTGTTGAAGGTAGGTCATCACCCGCCCGCCCACCCGCCCTCCCACCTGCCCACCCACCCTCCCACCTGCCCACCTGCCCACCCACCTGCCCACCCGCCCACCCACCCACCCACCCACCCACCCACCCACCCACCCACCCACCCACCCACCCACCCACCCACCCACCCACCCACCCACCCACCCACCCACCCACCCACCCACCCACCCACCCACCCACCCACCCACCCACCCACCCACCCACCCACCCACCCACCCACCCACCCACCCACCCACCCACCCACCCACCCACCCACCCACCCACCCACCCACCCACCCACCCACCCACCCACCTACCCACCCTCATCCTCCATTATCTCCACGCACCACTCTCCATCACTGCAGCTCCGCATCCCTTTCTCCTTTGGCGCCTGCCCTGACATCTCGGCTTCTCACATCTTTCCTGCCCCAGGTGGATGCCCTGGCTCAGAAGCACGCCGAGATGCACTTTGCCAAGGAGAGTGTGGAGGTGCTGCGCTACTCCCCTGACTGCTCCAGGCTGGCGGCAGGATCGCATGACAACCACATAGACATCTACGACACCACGCGTGGGTGAGTTGGCTGGCATGGCGTACGGGCGGGACGTGTGATGCTGCGCTACTGCCAGGCAAGAGATGAGAGCACTGGGCTGGAAGGGCTGTAGAGGACGCTGTTTAACACCACGGGAGATGCACGCTCTTGTCCATGCTTGCTTGGCTGGCGCATCACCCAGCTACGGCTACAACAGGACACCACTCAAGACGCGCACAGTGTACTGTTTTCGTTTGCGTGACTAATTCATTTCCCCTGAGTAGAGCATCACACCCTTGCCCTCATCTCCCACCCCAACCCACCCTTACTCCACCCCACCCCTGTACGACTCCCTGCACCCTGTTGAGTGAGGCTTGCCAGGGGTCACACCTGATGCTATCCTCCTCCTCCCTTTACGCTGGCAATGGCGAAGTCCTTCTTTCTTCCTTCCCAGCACCCCGTAAATCTCCAGCCTTACCTCCCCCGCCCTGCCATCCCACCTCCCCAGACTCCTCCCTGTCATTCCTGCCTGCTCCCTCCCAGCCCTACCCTCCCTGCCATCCCACCTCCCTAGACCCTCCCTTGCACTGGCTAACCACCAATCACACAGTTATAATAAACAAATACAGACACAATAACATTGCTAATCACAGCAAATCACCACGCTGTGATTTTGTCGTGTGGTTTGCATCGGGCAGGGCCCCGGCGTGCCCTCGTCTGTGTCACTCGTGTACATGCACGTAATTAGTGGTGCTTGCGAAGTGTACATGTCAGCAGTCACCCCTGCCGGTCCAAGCCCACTCTTGGGGTGGGCTGTGTGTGCTGCACAGGTATGCTCGCGTGGCGCGCTGCCATGGCCACTCCTCCTACATCACCCACATCGACTGGTCCCTGGACAGCCGCATCCTGCAGTCAACATGCGGCGCCTATGAGCTGCTGTACTTTGAGGCTGACACGGGCAAGCAGGTGTGCACTAGAATGCCTGCGGCAGCTGCTCATCGCAAGAACAGCTGACCAGCCTACTACTCAGCCCAGCAGTCAGGGGTTTGGGTTATAGTGACAAGCAGCACCTTGTCCCTTGGCGCTCGACCTAGAGCCTTCATTGCGGTGGAACACTAAGTGTGGACCTCTACAAAGCGGTGTTTTTGTCAGTGTGGAGTTCCCATGCACATGGCGTACACATGGCATATGCATGGCTAAACTTTGCAGCACAGTGCAGGGCAGGAGGCTGGGGCAGAGTGGAGCAGGGTGGGGCGAGGGGGGTCTGGGGTAGAACCCAGCTCCCTAGCCCTGAAGACTGGTGCAGGCTCAGCTGAAGGGTGCGGCAAAGGGGTCTACAGGGTTAAGCAGCAGGCTGGGTTGGGGTTGGGCCGGGACAAGAGCAAGCACACATCTCCCGACCAACTTACCTTCCCAAGACACAGATAGCCAGGCGTGGTTCAGGCTGGTCATTTGGGAGCGCATCCTCCAAGCAGCAAAGAATGCAGGCTGGGGCTGGGGATGGTGCAGGCCTGGCACCTCACCTGGTGTGTGCAGTGAGGTGTGAGTGGTGTGAGGTGGTGTGTGTGTGGTGTGAGGGTGAGTACAGGTGCGCCAGAACCAGCGTGACACGCAGTGGGACGGCTGGACCTGTGTGCTGGGCTTCCCTGTCATGGGCATCTGGCAGGACTACTCCGATGGGACTGACATCAACAGTGTGCACCGGTGAGACCCCAGGGTGGGGGTCGAGGCTGCTGCAATCAGCCACCTCACCCCACCCCACCCCACCCCACCCCACCCCACCCCACCCCACCCCACCCCACCCCACCCCACCCCACCCCACCCCACCCCACCCCACCCCACCCCACCCCACCCCACCCCACCCCACCCCACCCCACCCCACCCCACCCCACCCCACCCCACCCCACCCCACCCCACCCCACCCCACCCTCACCCCTCAACCTCACCCCCGTGCCCTATGCTGCATGCGCCTCCCCAGCACACATTCCAACCCTCAGTTTGTGGCGGAGGATGTGCTGGCTGGAGTGGAAGGGGACTATGTGGTTAGTGCCAGTGATGATGGGCGCGTGCGTCTGTTCGCCTTCCCCTGCGTCATTGAGGATGCGCCGCACAGGTCAGGTGCCTGGCACACAGCACACAGCACCACCATTCTCATCATCACCATCGTCAGCTTGTGGCCATCGTCATCGTCATCACCGCCATCGTCACCGTCATCACCGCCATCAGCATCATCTCGTTGCCATGTTGCTGAGGTGTTTATAAAGCCAGTGGCAGACTCCTAGCGATGGAGCGAGCACTACACCAAACACAACAGTGAAGAGCGGTACCCACAGCAAGAGGGGTCTCACACTGCAGATTAAGACAAACTGCAAACCCTACAAGACACCGTGCTGACAATGCTAGACGCACCCAAAGCAAGCACCCAGAGCAAGCACCTCCCCGGACACGACAGTGAAGCGCAAAGCGAAAAGCTGGCTGCACTTCTATCCACCCTCCTGCGCCTCATATTGCCGGGCTGTGTGCACAGGGCTTACCTGGGCCACTGCTCGCACGTCATGGCGGTGCGGGTGGCCCCGCACAACCGCTGGGTGGTGTCTGTAGGCGGCAAGGACCGCGCAGCCATGCAGTGGCGGCTGCTGGCTAGTGCAACAGATGACGTGGTGGTGGACAAGCCACAGGTGGGAGGGCCTGGCACTGCTTGCCATGACGCTTGGCGGGATACCTGAAAGCCACACACCTGCAGGTTGTAGGGTCAGGGTTTTGCAATGGTTACAAGGTTTGGCCACACACAAGGAAGCCACACACCTGCAGGTTTAAGAGTCAGGGGTTCACAAGATTCAAAGGTTAGGGTTAGGATTATTTAAAGGTCACAGGCACTTGCCATCACCATCATGTGGTGCACAGGTTTTTAGTGTTGGGGTTCAGGGCTTCACACAAGCAGGTTCCTGGGTTGGGGTTCACGGCTGTCACAAGATCTCTAGGGTTTGGCTTGCCATGGGGGACGGCTGGCCAGCTGAAAGTCCTCTGCCCACCTGTGTGTGGCTGTATGCTGGTGGCATTAGGGGCTTGCCCACCAGCTCCTGTGGTCCACCTTAGCACCTGCTGACCCTATTCTCAGCAGGTGCTTGGCACCTCATGTGAGCATGCCTGGAGAGATCCAGGAAGGAATCGCAGGCAGCAGCAGCAGCAGCAGCAGCAGCAGCAGCAGCCACCACAGAGGATAGGGCCAGCAAGATATGACAGGGGCGAGATCCGAATACGTACGGCAGGATGCAGATATCATCAGTTGTTACATCGCAGTCTTTGCAGGTCACCCTAACCATTCACCTACTTTCATCGGTGTAAGGCACAAATGGCAGCACCACAAATGGGCTAAGGGACAACTGGGCCCTCACCCACCCGCACATCGGCATCACCATTATCATCACCATCATCATTACATGACGCAAGTCAGACTCGACGCCATCAGCACCAGCGCACCACCATGTGCAGCGCCTGTGTTCAGTGAGGGCTGGTGGTGGTGGTGCTCCACCCGACAGTGGCTCAGTGCACCTGCTGCTTGGTATGAGGGTGTTCACTGTTGTTGGCTCGCACCCCTACTTCGCCTTCCCCTCCCTTTGTCGTGTTGCCCACATCCGAGTGTGCATGCCACGCCTTCCTGCAGCTTGTGATCGGTTGCAGGGCCAGGAGCAGTACGTTGTATACCAGGCCCCGCGCCGCAATAGAGCGGCTGCCGACCCGCTGGCCCTGGGCCCTGAAGCAGGCACGGCAAGCATCTTGGTGGGTGGTGGCCCAGCAAGCCAGGTGCCAGCTGCTGCACTTGCCCTCCAGCCTGGTTTCATCCTGCTGTTGCCATCTGCATATGCAAAACATAGGATACATGAACAAGTAAACATGAGAACATGTGTTTCATGCCAACGTCTATCGCCCCACTATCTATTGGCCTATCTATTGGCCTGGACAACAATTCCGGATTCTAGATAACACAGCCATAATTTTAGAGGAGATATGTGACATCGCAGTCTGCCGCGTAAACAATGATCTGAAGCGTCAACCCCAGTCAGGCCCTGTGCACTAGCCCTGTGCGTTAACACTGTGCATTTGGCGTGGGCGCTTGTCTGGGTGGGTGTTGGTCTTTCAGCACCTTGGCCCTCACCTTAGAGCCTTCATTGCGGTGGCACACTAAGTGTGGACCTCTACAAAGCGGTGTTATTGTCTGTGTGGAGTCCCCATGCACATGGCATACACATGGCATACACATGGGCATACACATGGGCATGGTCGCCTACCACCTACACTATTGCCTGACCCCGGAGGGCTGTGATGTTGAGTTGGCATGACAAACATGCGTTTAGTGTAAGCTGATAACAGCTCAAGAGGGGGGCCACACACTACTGGGCCGCAGAGGGCACAACTGGGCCGCCACATCACTCTCGCACCTCCCAAGGGCACCTCCAAAGGGTTGAAGGGCACCTCCAAAGGGCACCTCCAAAGGGTCAAAGGCCACCTGCCAATGCTTGTTGGGCGTTTGGTGTTTTAGGTCGAGGTGTCCAGCGCTGCATCAACAGGGTTGGTCTTTGAGCGTGTGAGGCAGGGTCGGTATCAAATCAGACATATGGCTGCAGTAAATAAAGAGATCACAGTGTCCAATCTCACTGCGTAAAGACAGAGGCCTTCACCCTACAACCTCCACACCCACCAACTCTGTACAAAGTAGGGCGGCCCTGCTGCCTGCAGCCAGGAGCACCTGGCAGCCAGGGCCTAGCTCTGGGCCGGCAGCCAGGAGGGCCAGCCGGTGCTGTGGACCTGAGCCAGGCTCCGGGAGTGACCCCTGCTGCAGCGGCAGCAGCGGCGGATGCCGATGCGCGGCGGCGCGAGGAGCTGGAGCGTGTCCGGCGCCAGGCACTGCGCAGCTACGAGGTTACCACCATCACCTCCGACATCAAGTCAGTGTCGCGACATGGGGCCATGCATGCAAGGGCCACCACTCAGTTCTGACCTGACCTTTGATGGGTCAGAGCAGCTAGCTGTGTGCATGGTGGCGGTGGTGTGGCGCAGGTAGGCGTGGCTGCTTGTAAAACCTGTTCTTGATTGTTGTTGCTGCTGCCAATGCTGGCTGCAGGGGAGCCGGGTGCAATAGCCAGGTGAGGTGGGCCATGGGGGCCAGCAACAGGGCCAATGGCTGGTGCAAGCAGTTGTCGTCAAGAACAAGGTGCTGTCTTCTGCCTGTCATCTTGGCCAATGCTTTCATGAGCTTCATGCTGAGGTGTAGCAGAGGGATACAGGAGGTTTAGCAAGTAGCATGTGTAAGGTAGCCCTTATCCCTTGGCTGCTTGAAGCCTCACACATGGTTATTCCATGATGGCTGGCTGCTTGAAGCCCCACATTATGGTAATGCCATGACGGGTAGAAGACGGGTTAGAAGACAGGCGTTAGAAGACAGGTTTTAGAACACAGGCTTCAGAGGACAGGTGCTCGCTAAACACACTCGTCTCAATGCCCTCCCTACATAGCGCCCTCCTCCACCTGCATCAAGGGCTCGAGGGAAAGGGGCGGCCATGCTTTTTTTCATAAACACTGGATCTCATGCTTGTGCCCCTGGTGCGTGTCTCAGTCACTGTTTCCCCACAACTGGCTTTCCTTGTGTTGCAGGTCTTCATGGTGATCACTGGAGCCAAGACCAGCAGCGGGGAGCTTAGATTGGAGAACGCCCCAAACAACTTCCAACGAGGCAAAACCGACAACTTCACGTTTGAGTTGCCGGTCAGTGAGAGCTGTATTAAGCTGAGTCAGCTTGGCACACCTTATGCATGCACGTGAATGGGTACAAGCTATGACAAGTTCATGCTTACACCTCGTATGCTTGACACTAACTTTGATTGGGAACCTGGGAGTCTACTCTACTCTACACGCCATGACACAACTGTCATCCATGACCATCTTGAGCCACAGGCGCATTGTGACGAGGGCATGTTATGCATTGCGCGCACCTATTTAATTACAACATGCATGGTGTTTGTGTGACCCAACGTGCTACAAATGAGGGATGTCCCTGCTGGTGCACTGCCCACTGAGTTTGCACAGGACCTGGGTGCTGTGGACCGCATTGTGGTGGGCCACAATGCACAGGGCAGCTGCCCTCGTTGGCATCTAGGTGTGTCTCTCTACATACCCTACGAGCAGCTTGAAAACTCGGCGCTCCCTTTGTCGTCTCCTCTATGGTAAATTTAGTTTACCTTGGGCGCTGCGCCACACTGATTTGGCCATGGCGCAAGAGTACGTCACTCAGTCTGGAACCCTCCTGTTCCTTCCATCCAGCAATAGGAAGCCACTTGGGTAGCCACATGCCCTTGCCATCACGCAATGCAGCGGATCAAATGTCATGTTGCATGGCGCGCACAGTGGCTGGTGACAATACACAATGGCTGGTGCAAGTTCACTCACACTGCTTCTCACTTACACTGTAGCTCACTCACTATACTCCTCACTCACACTACTTCTAGTAAGATGGCAATCTGTGGCAAACGGAGCTTTTCATGCTGTCCGCTGTCACACTGTGCGCGTGTCCGTCCTTTGACAGCCGTTGCATTTGATGACACGTTCTTAGCTGCTTGTTAGCTGCTGACAGTTGAGACCTGCAGGGGAGACCTCAGCGGAGTCATCAGCGGAGACAGCTTACAGTGCGGCGTAGCGGAGCGAGACAAATGGCGTTCAGTGACATAAAACTGGCACTGGCACTTTTACAGACCCAGCAGCACAGTGCCAGACGCAGCACAGTAACAGCACAAGTGACCAGGCCATAGGCTAGGCTTAGGGTGCTAGGAAGACCTCTGCACCCTCTCCCTCAGGCTCACCTCCTCGTCCCTTCACACCTGCACCAAGTGACAACACAGTGCTGGCACGAGTGGCCTGGCTGATGTGTGCGTGTCACTCGCAGACCGTGTCATCGTACTCAATAAGTCAGAGCCCAGTGCCTCCCCTGCACTGTTTCCCTGTAGCCAATGGTTTGCCAAAGACCAAGGCGATGGTCAGGTGAGGTCTTGGGGTGCAGCTGGCCAATAGTGTTATCGCCCATCATCATCTTAGCAGGCCCCCATACTGCATGCTTACAGACACCATTTTGCATGTGCAACGTCCACATGCAGATTGTGCGCACCCTGAGGCTGGGTGCCAAGCCCAACACAACTCGCGTTTACAAGGTGCGTGTTGCAAGGTGTTGGTTGCCATGGTGCATCTCCCGGATTTGTGCCCATTGCACCTGATTGTGCCACTCTAATGCTGCCTTCGCTAACTCAAACCCAGCAGCATCACCACAAGGCAACTCTCTGATGTGAGCGTGTACGTCATCACCATCATCACCATCATCATCGCCATCATTGTCATTACACTGCATGGCATTGCTTACTGGCATTGTATGGCTGTGTGAGGGTGTGTAGAGTGAGCAGGGTGGTGCCGTGCCCTAGGCTCCATGCCTAAGCCCAACAAGGTGGTCAGTGGATCTGCCCAGGTCGTGGTGAAGACATCCGATGTGAAGGGCGCAGGGACAGATGCCAACGTGTACCTCACATTGTTTGGTGAGCAGGTGAGCATGTCCACGCAGTCCACGCAGCACATTGTGCATGGCTGTTATTGAGAGAGCCTGCTGTGACCAGCTGTACAGTGGCAGGAATCCTCGCATGGGGGCTTGCTTCATGCTGGCATCACACATTCTTTATCAACAGCAACAGCACCTTGGCCCTCAACCTAGAGCCTTCATTGCAGTGGGAAACTAAGTGTGGACCTCTGCAAAGCGGTGTTTCTGTCTGTGTGGAGTTCCCATGCACATGGCATACACATGGCATATACATGGCATACACATGGTCATGATCGCTTACCACCTACACTATTGCCTGACCCCGGAGGGCTATGATGTAGAGTTGGCATGACAAACATGCACTAAGTGTAAGCTGATAACAGCTCAAGAGGGGGGGCACACACTACTGTGCCGCAGCGGGCTGGGTCTTGGGTGGCTTGTCTCGCACCCGCTTGTACCCCAAGCCTGGGTATCCCTTGCCCTTGGCTGGCAGAGTTGTCTGCTCTGGCCAGTAGCACAGCTCCAGCGGGCGCCACTTGCTCTCCCCAATGCGTTGCGTGTTCAGCGCTGCATCGCAGTTCCTGTCTACCCACCTGCCTTGCTGTGGTGCTGGCTTTGCCTTGACAGCCATGCCCTTGGCCTTGCCTTTGCCCCTGGTGGGCTGGCTGGGCTCAGCTGCCTGCTCAGCCTCAGCGCGTTTGCTTCGCTTGGCTGGCAGAGGATTGCTGGGCCCAGCCTCTGAGGCTGCTGGCTGTGTGGCTGACTGGCTGCTGCCTGGGGCCTTTGGGGCTTGCGTGGGGCCACTACTGGGCACCACATCATGCCCCGCACTGGCTGGTCACGCTGCTGGCTCCAGGCTGGGCGCAATAGGCGGAGGTCCACCTGCCCTGCTGGGGGCTTCCAGCCTGCAGGCCTGGTGGCCCTGCGTTTGTTCAGCTGCCTTTCACAGGGCTGCTGGCCATTCACTGCTGAGCTGACCCGGGTGGTGCGGTGCTCATCCACTAGCACCACCCTGCCCAGACGCTGGTCTGTGCCCCTGGGCCTGCACACCACCTTGCAGCAGGCACGCAGCACCGCATCAGCACCCCAGCCTCCCCCAGTGCCAATGCTAGCTGCACCAAAGAACACCACCAGCTGCTTGGCCCGCCCACGGCGCTTCATGGCCACCTCAGCCATCTCCTCCTTTAACTGTGGCCATGCACACAAGGCACACACATGGTGGCTGACATGGTGGCACCAGGTTAGGCATTGCACCGTCAACTACTCTTTCACTTCATGCCATCCCACCACATCTCAATACATAACCCACCCACCCTCACCTTCTTGATGAACTGCTCCAGCGCCCGGTCCTGGGCTCCAAACAGCCGCAGCCGCTGCTGTGCCCACTTGGGGTTCAGGTACACCTCCCACACCGCGTCCCAGGTGGCCAGGGTGACGGTGATGTGCTTTAGGTTGGCCACCAGGGAGGTGCCGGCTGAGCTTGCTGCTGCCAGGTGCTGGAGGTGGGGCTTGATCGGTGCTAGCCACCGCTCGATGTCACGGCGAGAGTTGTATCAGGCCGCTGGCATGCTTCACCTGGCCCTTGGTCAGCTTCCACCGGGCCAGCTGGTCGGTTACCAGCTAGCCAGACCTCACGCTCCACACCCCTGAGGCTGCGCTGACTGCCTGGGTGACGCTGGGATCGATGCCCACCCCAATCTGGGTTGCTGGCTTTTAGTTGGGCGCGGCTCTTGCTTGGCCCTTGCAAATACACGCTGACCCCGTCCGTCTCCACCATCCTCTCAAACTCAAACCTGCTTATACCAGCGTGTTACTCGCCACATCACTCTCGCACCTTCAATGGGCACCTCCAAGGATTTAAGATTACCTCCAAAGGATTAAAGTTCACGACAACAGCTGCGTGGGCTCTGACTGGCACCTCGTGTGATGTCACTGCTGCGACATCAACAGCAGCAGCATCAACAGCAGCGGCAGTGGCAGCGGCAGCAGCACATGGCAGTTGCATGTTTGGTTGCTGCACCACACACGTCCAATACCCACAGATCTTGTATGTTTGTTGTACAAGGTGGTATGCACAAGGAAGCTGTGTGCTTCATGATCAGCCCTGGCAATGTGCTGTAGGAGGGCAAGCCAGCAAACAGTGGGCCGCAGCGCCTGGAGAACAATGCCAATAACTTTGAGGTGAGGGGAGGTGGCTAGCCAGTAGGCAGGCAGGCTGGTAGGCAGGTAAGGGCACTGTGTTGGAGCATACGTATGTGTAGTGTACGGTGTAGTATACGTGCAGAGTTTTGTCTGGCATCAAATGAGAAGTAATGGTTTAGGGATAAAGAAGAGGTTGGGTGTATTCAATTAGTGTGAGGGGAAATGAAGCTCATGGAATGAGAAGGAGTGTCAAATCCTTTGCCAGCACTGATGATAAGTCCGGTAGGCATTGAGCCTGGGTGGTGGTGTCAACGTGCTGCACTGATCACCTGGTGTGTAATGAATGCCCTGCTCAGCCGTTCCCTCCTTCCTTTACTGCCTTGCTTAGCCTGCTGCTGACACACAAGGCCCTGTCAAGCCGCCCCAGCTGACTCGACTGTGCTTGGTGGCTTGCCTGCTTGGTGCTGCAAATGCTGCTGCTTGCTTGCAGCGCGGCATGGCTGACATCTTTGAGTTGGAGGCTGCAGTGAGTGGCTGGCCCTGCCCGCTGTCCTTGCTGGTCAGGAGTGCTGCCATTTACTGCTTGGTCTCGCTTGGGTTGATGACCTCTCTAGGCAGTTCAAGCTCTCAGCTGTCTGGCTGAGCCTGAGCTGCATAAGCCTGTGCTGCACAAGCCTGCAAGACCTGACTCTGTTGGGTAGCGGCGGCCGCTGTGAGCATTGACTGAGAACAAATGCAAGCACACAGGCACCCTTCCTGCACCATGCTTCCTGCATTCCAAGGGTATTCCATTAATCACAGCTGCGGTCAAGATATGTGTCATTGTGCAGGTGGGTGAGTTGCGGTACATCAAGATTGGGCATGACAACACTGGCCTGGGGCCATCCTGGCACTTGCAGGTACCACCCACTTCCAACCCACACCCACCCACCCGGTTACAACCCCACCCGCCCGCCCGCCCACCCACCCGCCCACCCACCCACCCACCCACCCACCCACCCACCCACCCACCCACCCACCCACCCACCCACCCACCCACCCACCCACCCACCCACCCACCCACCCACCCACCCACCCACCCACCCACCCACCCACCCACCCACCCACCCACCCACCCACCCACCCACCCACCCACCCACCCACCCACCCACCCACCCACCCACCCACCCACCCCCCACCCACCCCCCACCCACCCACCCACCATCAATCCACTGATTGACTGACGGACCCACAGACTAGGTGCAAGGCCTGGACTCACACTGTACTGGCTGCTTCCCTGACTTTCCCAGGAGGTGTTGGTGTCATCGCCAGGCATGCCGGACAAGCAGTTTGTAGCCAACCGCTGGCTGGCCACCGGGGAGGGGGATGGCCAGACCTACTGTGTGCTGTATCCTGACGGCGAGGGCACCAAGCCTGAGCTTCACAAATACAGGGTGGAGGTGAGGCAGAGACTCACATGCCTGCACTCTGCCCTCGCCCCTGCTGCAACCTTCTCCTCCACCTCCTCCTCCTCCTCCTCCTCCTTCTCCTCTAGTCTTGGTTAGGTCAGGTCTTGGATGTGGCAGTTCTCAATGCTGTCTGAAAAAACACCACTGCCTCTGCACCTCTGCCACCTTCCTCTACCATCAACATGCGGGCTTGCTCACCGCTGGTCAGGTAAACACTGGTTCAACTAACCAACCTCTTGCTTGCCGAAATGTATCGGGATCAGACACTCCTGATGACACGAGGTGGGCTGCTCAGGGATGTGTTGTAGGAGGAGGGTTGGTCTTAGGGGTGGTCTCAGCCGGCCCAGGTGTGGTGCTGACCCAGGTATTCACTAGCGACATCAGAGGGGCGGGTACGGACGCGCGCGTGTTTATCACCCTGTTTGGTGCTAACGGTCTGGACACAGGCAAGCTGCTGCTCGAGAACAGCCGCAACAACTTTGAGAGGGGCCAGGTGCGCCTTTGTGGGCTGAGCCACCCCCTGCGCCACCTCCCTCCACTCTGCACATTTGTGCCATCTGCTTGCCCCACCACGCCTGGCTAGCAGCCCCACCACGGGCTAGCTGCCCCAGGGCCAGATAAGGCAACAGGCCAGACAAGGAAACAGGCCAGACAAGGCAACAGGCCAGACAAGGCAACAGGCCAGGCCGGCAACAGCAACGTTGAGAGCACCCTGCCCAACGGCAACTGGAATGGAATGCTTGCGCCATGCACTTTGGGTCTCCTGCACGCTGCGTGAAAGTCAGGATTGCAGGCCACATGTGATGACAGCGCTGCCTAGGGCACCTGAGCTCAGTGTGGTAGAGCGTTGTGGGTCTCCTGCACGCTGCGTATAACGCCATAGACCAAGTCTTGACGGTGAACTTGTTGACCACTCCACCAATGCAGATGGACGTCTTCTTCATCACGTTTGCCAACCTTGGCCCTGTGACCGCCGTGGAGATTGAGCACGACAACAGTGGCGCTGCTCCAGGCTGGCACTGTGAGCAGGTGATATGTCCTTGTTGACCTATCCTCATGCATGCTGGCTCTCACCTGCTGGCCGGCAGCTGCATGCTGGCTACGTGTGTGCCACATGTATGCCACCCCTCCCACACCACCCTCTGGATGCTTACATGCCCATGCAGGTGGTGGTGGTGGATGAGACAGCCAACGCCCGATATGCCTTTCCCTGTGACAGGTGAGCCTACGTGGCTGGCTCAGGGTCAGGATCAACGGTCAGTGTCAGGGTCAGGGTCAGGGCCAGTAAGGTTTGGGAGGGAGTTCCAGTTCTCCTGATTGGTCCAATGGGTCCCTCCAAAGGGTCACATGGGCGCCTCCAAAGGGTCACACGTTTTCTTTATGTTTGGTGTTCTTTATGTTTGGTGGACAGCATGGCGGACATTTGAATTGCTGCCCCAGCAGCAGCGCCTTCACCATGTCAGTGTGCGCTGCCTGGTGAGCAGACCTTGTTTGGCAGCAAGGGCGACAGGGGCAAGAAACAGTGTTGACAGGCCAGCATCAAAATCCTCCTGTGAAGACGGTAGAGCCCAGCACCTCGCAGACGCTATCATTGGTATCATGGGAGGCCCAAGGTGTGACATTGGTCGCAGGAAGGGTGAGGTGCGGTGTCAACATGAGTCCTCATGTCATACTGAGCTTTACACTAATTGGGAAAGTGTTGGTGGCTGGTGATCTGAACTGCTTGTGGTAATCAGTTTTACATTGGTGCTGGTGCTGGTGCTGCTGCACGGAATGCAGGTGGCTGGCCAAGGATGAGGATGATGGGCTTATTCGGCGCCGGCTGCAAGCTGCCGCCGCCAGTGACACCACCTCCTACAGGGTCATCACCTACACCTCAGACATCAGGTGGCCCTCGCACTGACGTACCACCGCCATGGCACTCAAGGGCTTGCTCCAGGCTTCACCCCAGCAGCAGCAGCGGCAACAACAGCAGCAACAGACAGCAGCAACAGAAGCAGCAGCAGCAGCAGCAGCAGCATTGGCAGGGAGCGGAGCTGCATCAGCTGCAGATGCCATGTTGGACCCTGCAGTGTGCCGCACTGATGAGTGCAGGGGTGCAGGTACAGACGCTAGGGTATATGTGGAGCTGTGCGGCACTAAGCCAGGGGGAGTGGAGGCCTGGGGTCCGCGCCACATTCTGGACTCACAAGCTAACAACTTTGAGAGGGCCCAGGTCCGTGGTCATGTTTGAGCATGGCACTGCACGCCAACACAATGCATGCAAAAGTGGAAAATGTACCATCATCGTGACTGCTCCCCCCTTACCTCCACACCTCCCAATGTGACTCTTTGTCAGTCAGGGACATATGTACTCTGCGGGCACTGAGGGACATGGCACTCTGAGTGTACGAGCCTGGGCCATATCTGTTTGAGCTAGAGATCATGCAATCGGGTAAATGAAATAAAACACTGGTGCATGTTGCACTGCATGTGAACATAGGTGGATTCATTCTTGCTGAAGAAGCAGAAGGCACTGGGTCAGCTGACGAAGCTGAAGATTGGGCATGACAACAGTGGTGCTGGCCCAGGCAAGGCAACCAGGTGTAACCGTCCTTGACTGCCTCTCCCCCTCCCCCCCCTCCCTTTCCCTCCCCTCCCGTACCTGGTGCTGGCCCGAGTTGCTGTGTGCATGGCATGACTGCAGGTTGGCATCTAGACCATGTGGAAGTAATTGACGATGTGGATGGCATGCAGTACTTCTTTGACTGCCGTAAGGTGAGGCCACAAGCACATGGTCACACCTACATGAAGAGGCTGCCATGAGGGATGTGGCATGTGGGTTGTGGGCGTGAGCCACTACCAGGCACTACAACAGGCCCTAGAAACTGTTGAGGCACTGCGCTGCAAGGCGCTGCGCTTTTGCTTTGTCATGTTTACGCTTCGTGGTTCATAAGCCTTCTAGGGCTTGAAAGACGTTTCATGATTCACACCTGGTTCACACATCAGCAGCTCTGCAGCTGCTGTTGCAGCCTTGTCATCTTGCAAAGATCTGTGTGCCTAGTCAACAGTCAGCGGTCAGCGTACCTGCCTGCCTGCCTGCCTGCCTGCCTGCCTGCCTGCCTGCCTGCCTGCCTGCCTGCCTGCCTGCCTGCCTGCCTGCCTGCCTGCCTGCCTGCCTGCCTGCCTGCCTGCCTGCCTGCCTGCCTGCCTGCCTGCCTGCCTGCCTGCCTGCCTGCCTGCCTGCCTGCCTGCCTGCCTGCCTGCCTGCCTGCCTGCCTGCCTGCCTGCCTGCCTGCCTGCCTGCCTGCCTGCCTGCCTGCCTGCCTGCCTGCCTGCCTGCCTGCCTGCCTGCCTGCCTGCCTGCCTGCCTGCCTGCCTGCCTGCCTGCCTGCCTGCCTGCCTGCCTGCCTGCCTGCCTGCCTGCCTGCCTGCCTGCCTGCCTGCCTGCCTGCCTGCCTGCCTGCCTGCCTGCCTGCCTGCCTGCCTGCCTGCCTGCCTGCCTGCCTGCCTGCCTGCCTGCCTGCCTGCCTGCCTGCCTGCCTGCCTGCCTGCCTGCCTGCCTGCCTGCCTGCCTGCCTGCCTGCCTGCCTGCCTGCCTGCAGTGGCTGGATAAGAAGGAGGATGATGGAGCAATCGAACGCATCCTGATGGTAGGGGCCCTGCACCACCAAGCTGAGTAGTACACGGAAGGCCATTGCTGGTGATGTGAACATCCCTCTCCATCACGGGGAAATCACAAATGGTTATACGATCATTATAGCAGTTGAGATTATACAGACGTCGGAACGTGAGAGGGCTATCACGGGGCAGCAGCCGCAGCTCCCTGTCAGCAATCAGTGCGCCTGGCCAGGCTAGGCCAGACCGGGCAGGGCAGGGTAAGGCAGGTGTAGGGCAGCGATGTGCAGGGATAATCACAAGCTGAGTAGTGAACGGATTGTCTTTGTCTAGGGCCTAGTGAAGTGAACATGCTGGTGAGGTTGACATACGTGGAAGTGACCTCGTGCTTGCATGTGTGTGTGTGACCTAAACTGCATCAGTTGCCTGGCCTGCCACCAGGTCAGTGTAAAAGACCCCAAGGCCGCGCAAGCCCAGTACCGTATCACCGTACACACCAGCGACATCAAGTTTGCTGGCACTGACGCGAATGTGAGCTGCCAGCTTTTTGGAGAGATGTGAGTCCATGGTTCTGCAGCAGCCAACCCCTCCTAGCGACCCCTGCCCTTTGCTCCTCCTCCTCCCCCCTCCCATGATTATTGTTTTGACTGAGTTGTTGTGCCTATTTGGCCACTGAATCATGCTGCAAGCAAAGGAGGCTGATGGGCCCTCTCGGCGTGACTGCTTGCATCTGGCCACAGCTGACCACGCCTGACCACGCCTGACCACAGCTGCAGCACCAGCTGACCACCTGACTGCATCTGATCACAGCTCGCACCTGACCACATGCGCCAGTGTGCCCACATGCCACCCCACCACTGTCCCTGAGCACGCTGAGCATGCTGCAGCCCATCAAACACCAATTACTGCTCTGTGCCCTGAACTTCTTGTGTCTCCTGCTGCCCGGTGGCTGCCACCAGTGCTGCCAGGCAGCTTGGGCCTTACAATGACCTTAATGGTGTGTCGGAGTAGGTGCTCGCGAGACGTTAGGGAAGCAGGAGCTAGGGTTGCAGGCTGCATCACATACCCATATAGCTCAACCCACAAGCTGTTTTTGCAAGTTGGAGGCTCGTGTGATGTCAGTACCTTGGCCCTCAAACTAGAGCATCTCCATAGGGTCAAAGGTCACGACAACAGCGGCGTGGGCTCTGACTGGCACCTCGTGTAATGTTAGCGTCGCACACCCCAGTGCGTCACATTCCCACTTAGCACTTGGCAGCTGGCCTTGCCTTGCCAGCTTTTCGTTGCTTTGCTGTTTGGAGCCTGCAGGGAGGGTCAGCTCCTCAGCACCGAACGCTTTGCCTTGTCCAACGCCAAGAACAACTTTGAGCGTGGCCAGGTACCAGGATTGAATCCTGCTTATAACACCTTTACACATCGTTTTGCTGGTGAATGTTTGTGGATGCCAGACAGGGGTTCAAATAGTCATATCTTACATGCGTGGTGCAGTGTGTTGTTCCAGGTGGATGTCTTTAACATCACCCTGCCCAATGTGGGGGAGGTGAGGAGGCTGCTGATAGGTCACGACAACAGTGGCGTGGGCTCTGACTGGCACCTCAACAACATCGAGCTGCTGTGCGCCACCACCGGGCAGCACTGCAGGTGAGGGGGCGCAGGCAGGCAGGCAGGCAGGCAGGCAGGGGGCGTAGGCAGCAGGCCAGGTCGACTGGCTTCCAACAGCCTCACGTGTCGGTGGGTGGCTTGTCTTGGCCACAGTACAGCTCTAGTTACAGTTACATTGAGGCTCAGGCAGTGGTGCTGAAAGTGTACACACATGTGCCACCCGCCTTGTGATGCTGAATGGGTTAGACATGGGTAAGGCATAGACCATGTTGTGTCGAGGGGCGTGCAATGGTCAGTGCATGCAGGTTCTATTACAATGGCTGGCTGTCTAAGGACGAGCCACCGTACAAGCTGGAGGTGGGTGGGTGGTAAGGCAGGCAGGCCTGGCAGGTGGCTGCTGGCTTGGACAGATGGCACAGCCCATGATATGGCACAGTTGGACGGTATGTCACGTGCTGCTGCTGCCCTTTCTGTATATTGCTGCCAGGTGTGTTCAGCTACTACAATTGAACCTAAGCTGTTGCTTATCAAGCTCTTATCCACCCCAATCTTACCCAGCCTTGCTGTCCTGTCATGCTGCCTGTCATGGCATGGGGCGTTGGGAACGGCGTGTCACGGAACGAGGAGCTTTCATCATTGCACATGATAGATCATAAGCCGCCCAGTTTGCACCCACCCTCTTCACCGTCGCTGCATGCTAGCATGTGTGGCGAGCCTCAAGAAGCTTCCCGTATGCAAGCAAGACCAGCAAGCCAAGCCTACACCCTGCCCTGCCACTCCAACCACTGTGTAGCTAACTCACTTTACTGCCAAGCAATGTAACGAGTCTGCAATGAGTTTGAGCCCTTGTCATGGTTGCCTGCGGTAATTGTCACCAAGGCTGCATTCTGTTGGGGGGCCCCGCAGGTGGAACTGTTTCCTGAAGGTTCTGACAAGCCACCGCTGTGCCGCTACACCATCACCACCTACACCTCTGATCTGCGGGGCGCTGGCACTGATGCCAACGTCTCCGCCATTGTCTTTGGCGACAAGGGACAAACGCCCAGCACAAAGCTGGAATCCAGCCACAACAACTTTGAGAGGGGGCAGGTGTGTTCATGGTCCCTTAGCATTTTTATTACATTGTACAGCTCTCACTATTGGCATCCAGGTGACCTCCCATTTGTGGTCATAGTCTGGACTAGTCTACAGCGGCCCGCTGGCTTGCCATGGCTTGATATGTGAGCAGTGATGGAGTCAAGGAAGCTGGGTAGATGGTATGCATCACGGGAGCTGTCTTGGGTTCCTTTAGTTGAGTATTGCCTTTGTGTATTGATGCGTGTAGACATGTTCACATTCTCAATGGCAGCACTAATGACATCCCCATTTCATCACACATTATTCTGTGGATGTTTTCACAACACATAACTTCCCGCACTCTAGCTCCTGTATGCCGGTGTGTCTTTGAATGCAGCGCGATGAGTTTGTGATTGAGAGCGTTGACATTGGCAAGATCACCAAGCTTCAGATCGGCCATGATGATGCGTGAGTGTGTCCCATGCAGCCGTCACCTTTGCCATCATCATCACGCAGCAGCCACCAGACACGCAGCCATCTTGAGTTTTTGAGTCTTGAGGCCTTGCATGCATGTAAAAACTGGGTGTCTTCATCATCACCATCATCACATGGCATTCGCTGGTTTGTTGTCCAACTGGAGTTGAACCACATCAGGCAGGTGTGAGCAGCCATAGGCATTAAGAGGTGTGAGCAGCAATTGTGTTTCCTATTTTTTTAATTTTGACATCTTTATGCAGCTGTAGCCTTGCTTCCACCACCAGGGACCAGGGTGAATAGTCTGTGCGCACAACCGCCTGCAACAACACTGCAGCAGGTCAGACAGGCACTGTGCATGCCCATGTATGTAGGCTTGCGATGCCTCCCACCTTTCCAACCCCTGCAGAAGCAGGCCAGATCTGTTACTGCAAGTGTTGTGTGGGGGCTGAGCTGTGCTGCTCGCCTTGTCTGCGGTGCTGCAGGGGTCTGGCGCCGGCCTGGCACCTGTCTCATGTGGAGGTGCTGTCCCAGGCGACTGGGCAGCGCGTCTACTTCTTGGGTGAGTCCACGCCTGCCCCTACCCACCAGCCCATCTTGTTGGAACCTCTCCATGGCCCAGCGTGGTGCCCCACCAGCATGTGTGCCCCACCGGCAGTACACACCGGCAGCACTGGCTGCTAGGGGCTTGAGGATGCACTGCCTACAAGAGGCTCGGCAATGACCCACTGTGCGGGCTCGGGGCCTTGGCTGCCTGGCTTATCCTCAGTGATGGCGATAGGCAAGGGGCAACCCACAGCAGCCAACAGGCCGGCTGCGTTGGCGGTGACATTCGTCAGTGACCAATGGTGTGGCCCGCTGCGGGCCTCACCGGCTGTCCAGCCTGTTGCCTGTAGGTAGGGGTCCGCTAATGGCCCATCATGTCCTACCACATGCCCGCCAGCATAGCGTGCTGTCATTCTCTCTTCCTTTCTCGTCTGGCCTACCTCACAGCCCTGGCCTACTGTGCATGCTGACCTTGTGCTTAATGATTTGGTTCTTCCATTTTCATTGTTTAGTCTGTGATACAACTTGTTCTAGGCTTATATTGCCATTGCGCTGCCAGCTGCTGGGTGACCGTGCCCCGTAGCACTGCTACACCTCCGCATACGCATTGCCCTGCAAGGTCCAAGCACATGCCACACAGCCAAAGCAGGAACCAGGCAGGCCAGGCCCCGCAGCAACCATGAGTTTGACCAGGACTGCCAGCCTGGCATGCAGGCGACCAGTGGCTGGACAAGAAGCTGGGAACTCTTAGTCTAACATTAGAGCCCAGTGATGCCAAGGGCGCCAAGCAAGTGTTCAAGGTGAGTGGCTGATGGAGGGGCAGGGCGCACCCTGCACACATGCCTGATAGCCTCACATACCTTGTGTGTGTGTGCCTGCCGGTCACTATCATCACCATCATCATCATCATCATAACCGGCGTCACCACCACCGGTCAACATTCGCACCATTATCATCATCAGCACCGGCATTGACGTCATCATGACACAGCACTCGCTTGTCAATGTTGCTGCACACACACACACACTCCAATACTCAAACAGTTAAAATGCCATGATGCTTGCTTATTGCGGGCACGCCATGCCTCACCGGCTCTGGCACGTGGGTAGCCACTGGTGGGCACCGGGGCCACCAGCCTGCACCAAGGTTTGTCTGCCTGTGTCCTTGCCACACCACTGACCTGCATGCCCCCCTGCCCTGCTGCTGCCCTGCGCTGCCCTGCTGCTGCCCTGCTGCTGCCTTGTTGGCATGGTGGGTGGATGGAATGCTAGAACCTGCAGCCTGCCAGTCCCCACCTTCCACCTCACTTCTCCAGTGCCCTGCTGGCGAGGTCTGCCCCTCCTGGCCTGCACATCCTGCTCCCATCTCGCTGCGCTGCAACCTCCTCACTCACCTCCCACCCCACCTCACCCACCTCCTCACACTTGCCTGGGGGCCCAGGTCAGTGTGCAAACCGGGGATGTGCGCGGTGCCGGGACCGATGCCGACATCTCCATCATCCTGTTCGGGGCTGGTGGCATGGACAGCGGCGAGCTGCTGCTGGAGAACAGCATGAACAACTTTGAGCGGGGCCAGGTGCGCCAACAGTGTTGCTTACCACATGCTCAGTTCTGGCATGCACAGCTCTTCTCACCTTGGTCTGCTCCTGCTCTCGCATTGCCCACCCACTCATGCCCCTGCTTGCCTGTCTGTGTGTATGTTGCTGCTGAGGGCCTTGCTGCTGCTGCTCCTGCTGCTGCTGCTGCTGCTGCTGCTGCTGCTGCTGCTGCTGCTCCTGCTGCTGCTGCTGCTGCTGTTGTGTGGCCGTAGCTGGATGAGTTCAAGCTAGACCTGGGCCACCTGGAGCTGGGCGCTGTGACTAAGGTGGAGATCGGGTTCAGCACCTCACAGAGCTTGGGCGGCAAGGCCAGCGCACTGTTTGGCAAGCAATGTGAGTCCCGTAGCTTTGATGGCGCCCTCACAAGCAGCATAACCAGTCATAACACTACATGACATCGGTCAGTATAATGTTTCCACTCGTGCAGCGCACATACAAACAGACTCCACCAAAGTGTCTCACTGCATGCGGGCACGCCAGGGGTCACTGTGCTGGCACAACCTACACCCCTCATTGCCTGCTGGGCCTCATGGGCTCATGGGGCCTGCTGGCAGTGACAGGGGCAGGCTGCTGGTGCTCCACGCGCCTGAGCTGCTGTCAGGCTGTTGAGCCCGGCCAGCCAACCCCCTGAGTCCTGGCGCTGCTGCGGGTTGCTGCCGCCAGGGCACCTGCTGAGTGTCGAGGTGCTGCACTTCAATACCAACACCCGCGCCTTCTTCCTGTATGATGACTGGGTGAATGACAAGAAGCGGAGGGTGCAGGTGAGCAGCCCAGGCTGGGGCAGGTGAGCAGCCCAGGCTGGGGCAGGTGAGCAGCCCAGGCTGGGGCAGGTGAGCAGCCCAGGCTGGGGCACGGCTGAGCAGCCCAGGCTGGGGCAGGCGGCTGGAAGCCTGAGCATAGCAGGCAGCTGGTAGCAGCCCACCTGATGGTGCATTGTACCTGTGCTGCCGGTGTTGGTGCACGCAGCTGGTTCCAGGCAAGGCCGGTGAGAACAACACCTACAAGGTAAGAGGTGCCTGGGTCCACACACACCCACCGGCAAGATATGTTGTCCTGCAGGCTGGTGGCCGGCGGGTCATCCTCCCTCCAGTGTGAGATCCCTTGATGCAGGCACTGTGTGACATGAGTGACCCTGAGGATGAGGGGGTGGCCCTGGGTGTCCCATGCGGCTGTTGTGTATGCAGGTGGTGGTGAGGACGTCTGACATCCGTGGGGCGGGTACTGACGCCAATGTGTGTTGCGTGCTCTTTGGGGAGCGCGATGGCAAGGTGCGCCGCAGAGCAAGTGGTGCGTTGAGCAGCACATGACTTTGCCCGTGTTGCCTGGCCTGTGTGACCTGACCTAGTAGTGTTGGTGGCTGCCGCCATGTGTGCAGGTGTTTGACTCTGGAAAGCTGAAGCTTGATAACAGTGCCAACAACTTTGAGGTCAGGCACACCCCTGGTTGGCATCCCGGTCTTCCTGTCTGGCTGCTGGCTGCACAACCTCAAACTCAGACCCAAACTCAGACTCAAACTCGGACTCAAACTCGGTCTCAGACTCAGACTCAGACCCAGACTTATTGTGTATCATGTCCACTAGCAGCAGGCCACAGCCCCTGCAACTTGCTGGTGCATTCACACAATAGCTAATGGTGCTGTGGACTGTAAAGCAATGTGCTACAGCATGCACACCCTCCTCATCAGCACCTTGGCCCTCAACCTAGAGCCTTCATTGCAGTGGGACACTAAGTGTGGACCTCTACAAAGCGGTGTTTCTGTCTGTGTGGAGTTCCCATGCACATGGCATACACATGGCATATCCATGGCATACACATGGTCATGGTCGCCTACCACCTACACTATTGCCTGACCCCGGAGGGCTATGATGTAGAGTTGGCATGACAAACATGCGCTAAGTGTAAGCTGATGACAGCTCAAGAGGGGGGGCACACACTACTGTGCCACAGCAGGCTGGGTCTTGGGTGGCTTGTCTCGCACCCGCTTGTACCCCAAGCCTGGTACTCCTTGCCCTTGGCTGGCAGCTTCCCCTGCTCTGGCCAGTAGCACAGCTCCAGCGGGCGCCACTTGCTCTCTCCAATGCACTGCATGTTCAGCGCTGCATTGCAGTCCCTGTCTACCCACCTGCCTGGCTGTGGTGCTGGCTGAGCTTTAGCAGCCTTGCCCTTGGCCTTGCCTTTGCCCCTGGTGGGCTGGCTGGGCTCAGCTGCCTGCTCAGCCTCAGTGCGCTTGCTGTGCTTGGCTGGCATGGGATTGCTGGGCCCAGCCTCTGAGGCTGCTGGCTGTGTGGCTGACTGGCTGCTGCCTGGGGCCTGTGGGGGCCCACTACCGGGCACCACATCATGCCCCTCACTGGCTGGTCACGCTGCTGGCTCCAGGCTGGGCGCAATAGGCGGAGGTCCACCTGCCCTGCTGGGGGCTTCCAGTCTGCAGGCCTGGGTGCCCTGCGTTTGTTCAGCTGCCTCGTGCTGACTGCAGAGAGGGTCCATCGACACCTTCCTACTGAAGTGCAAGGATGTTGGGACACTGACCCGGCTTCAGGTATAGACCCATACCTTCTGCCCTGCTGCTGCCCTGCTGCTGTCTTGCTGCTGCCCCCCTGCTGCCCTCCTGCTGGCCTGCTGCTTTCCCTCCTGCTGCCCTCCTGCGGAACACTGACCCGGCTTCAGGTAAAGCTGCATGCCCTCCTGCTGCTCCTCCTGCAGCCCCTCCTGCTGACCTGCTGCTGCCCCTCCTGCCCCTCCAGCTGCCCCTCCATCTGCCCATCCTGCTGCCCCCCTGCTGCGCTCCTGCTGAGGAGTACACCGCTCGTACTCAGGTTGCTGCTGCTGCATTGCAGGTGTCCAGTGATGGCAGTGGCCTGGGTTCCAGCTGGAACCTGGATCAGGTACAGGCGAGCAGCCTGCCAGCTCCAGACCTGGACAGACAGACCAGGCAAACTAGGCAGACAAGGCAGACCAGGCAGGCTGGCTCAGGTCACAGCGTGGCTGCCACGCCTTAGCCGTTGGGAGGATATGGCATGGCTTGCATGTCCCGACTTAGGTTCCTGTCTGTGTACCCGCTCCCACCCCTGCAATGGCCACGGCCCTGCTCCCTCAACTATAAGTAGCTTTGCTGGCTCCTGGTTCTGCTTGGCTGGCAACCGTTTCATTTGTATCTCATGGTCTAAGAGCAGCAGCCCCCCTTCAGGGTCATGCCTGGCCTGGCCTGGTTGGCAGATTGAGGTGACGGACACGGTGCGGGGTCTGACCACCACCTTCCCCTGTGGCCGCTGGCTGGACCCCAGCGACCCGCCCTCCCTGGATCAGACGCTGCTGCCCAGGGGAGTGGGTGGCGAGCTGGGCATGCTGCAGGTGGGTGCGGGGGCCAGGAGCACAGCCAGCGGCCCCTGAGGGGGATTGGGGTGCCGCCGAGGGCGTGGCAGGTTGGGTAGGCTGAAGGTGGGCGGGCAGGGATTCGAACCTGGGTGGCACAAGGCTAGGGGCATATCAGGGGTCAAGGGTCAAGGGTCAAGCTGTGCTGTGTGCCGCCCCGCCCTTGGTGCCCGTGCTGCCACTGTGTGTCAGCTGGGCAGCTGGTCCACTGATCATCCGCTGCCCCGTCCCAGCAAGACGTCCTCCTAGCCCCCTCGCCCACCTGCTCTGGCCCCCTCGCCCACCTGCTCTGACCCGGGCTTATGTGCGGCCCCGCCCTTGGTGCCCCTGCTGGTGTCCCGCTGCAGCAATACGAGGTGGTGGTGTACACGTCAGACATTCGCGGTGCAGGCACAGACGCAAACATCTCCCTGGAGCTGTGGGGCGACAAGGTGGGCCCAGCGCTGCTCCTTCGCCCCTGCCAGCAGCCTACACACACATGCCTACACACACTCAGCCTAGGTGACTGCCAGCAGCCTCCCTCACATCCCTCACTCACAAGGCCCTCACAAGCCTCCCTCACACCCCTCACAAGCACTCACATCCCTCAAAAGCCTCCTTCTCACAAGCCTCACAAGCCTCCCTCACAGTCAGCCTCCCTCCCCCCTCCACCTCCTGCCAGCAGCCCTGCCAGCAGCCTGCACAGCCTAGCTGACTGCCTCCCTCCACCCTCCACCCTCTCATGGCACTAGCTTTTGCTGCCCACCCACCTTGTGTGGGTGCCCCTGGAAGTGAGCCGCCTCCCCACCTTCTTCCCTCCCTGCCTCCTCCCCTGACCCCTTCCCCCTCCCTGCCTCCTCTCTGTCCCCCCTCCCTCTCTTTCAACCTCCTCATCATTCCTTTCAACCCTCATTCCTTTCCATCATCACCACCCCCTTTCCCCACTCCTGCCACCTCACCTCCCAGCCTCGCCCTGGCCTTGTAAGCCCAGTAAGAGCCCTTGGGGGGCTTTTGGGGGGCTTTTGGGGGGCTTTTGGGGGGGCTTTTTGGGAGCCTGGGTCGCAGCTGTCGCCTCTATGGCTCCAGGCCTCGCCTAGGCCTTCCTCATGGCCCGCCAGCTCAGCACTGCCACCCTTGCCTCTTTGTGGCCTGGGCCGCCTTCACCTGCACACTGTTCATTTGAGGGGGCGCCCTCGGGATGTCTGCTGCTACTGCTGACTGATGGAGGTGTAAAGTTGGGAATGCGAGTGAGAAGGTGTGATGTTGATGGGTCAGGGAGGGCGGGTGACCTGCAGGACCACACCGCCGCCTTCAAGCTAGAGACCAGCTCCAACAACTTCGAGGTGCGGGCCAGCAGCTGAGACCTGCCTGCACAGCTGCCCTCATTGCCTGCACTGCGACAGCCATGCTCTGTACTGGCAGCAATGTTGCGCTTTGGATGCTTCATCCTTACTGGCAGCAATATTGCATCTGTGCTGCTCAGCCTCACTGGCAGCGACTTCACACTTGGGGTGGTTCAGCCGTGAGTACTTGGGTGCTCAGGGTCTGCTGCATGGCGGCTAGCTGTGCTGGGCGCATGGCTTGACCTTGCCGTAGCATCTGTCTCACCTGCTGCATACTGTCTGCCTGGCTGCCTGACTGCCTGGCTGCGTGCAGCGGGGCGCCAAGGACCTGTTCAAGCTGCTGGCGCCTGACCTAGGCGAGCTGAGCCATGTGGTGGTGCACAAGGCGTCAGGCGGCCTGCTGGGCAGCGACTGGTGCGTGGGGCCTGCTGGGGGGCTTAGGAGCAGTGTTAGCAGGGCCCTCACAGGGGCTGCTGCAGCATGGGAGGCTGCGGGTCACCCGCCTTCCCTGACCCATCAACAGGCCTGCGGGGCTGCGGGGCTGCGGGGCTGCATCCTCCCACCCCTGAAAAGCAGTTCAAGAGGAACGCTGTGGGGGGCTAGGTGCTTCAGGCATCAAGGGGCTACAGAGGCGCCAGCATTGGGAGTGAGGGCCTGATGCTTCTGCTTGGTACTGAACTGGCACCAGCAGCACAGTGCCAGACCCAGCACAGTGCCAGACCCAGCACAGTGCCAGACCATAGGCCAGGCTTAGGGTGCTAGGAAGACCTCTGCACCCTCTCCCTCAGGCTCACCTCTTTGTCCCTTCACACCTGCACTACAAGTGACAACACAGTGCTGGCACAAGTGGCCTGGCTGATGTGGTGGCCCACCTTGCGGGGGCTGAACCCAGTGCCCACCAGCCCCATAGCCCCTGCCTGCCAGGTACCTTAGGCAGCAGGCCTGTGCAGGCAGCTGCGTGGAGGCAGCTGAGGTCAGACCTGTGGAGGCACCGGGGCGTAGGCAGCTGAGAAAAGGCCTGTCAGGGCGCCTGTGAGGGCAGCTGAGAGCAGGCCTGTGGTTGCGGCTGCGTGTAGGCACCTGCAAGGCCTGGAGGTGTGGCACCCGGTGCTGAAGAAGCGCTACTTCATGGCCTGCAACGACTGGCTCAAGGTAACGCCAGCCTGACCCTGGTGGCAGGGGCACTGGGAGGGTGCGTTGCCGTCCCTGGTGGCAGGGGCACGGGGAGGGTGCGGAGGGCTGCCTGTGGCTGTGAGCTCGGTGCGCCTGCTGTCGCCACCTGTCAAGTACTTCTTTGCCATGGCTTATGGGTTGGGCTTTGACAATGAGGACCCTGACTAACCATTGGAGCGTCATGCAGAAACAGTTCCCCTACTGATATGAATGGGTGGTGCCTGTGGGTCAGCGCTCTTGTGGATCGTGTCTTCCATCAAGCATCACGGGGGCACCAACACTTGAGGGATCTCGAGGGACGCTTGGGAGCTGCGTTCGTGTTCCTTGTTTGCAAAAACATCGATTGGCAACCCAGTTGACACAAGCCGCACCACCTGAGGCAATATAGAAACGACAGAAAAACACCGCCCAATTCACGAGCAAGAAATTCATATGCCATGCAGGGCGCGTGTCAACGCAAGCTGGAGGTGGGCAAACTGGCGGAGGGCGGCCGCTGCACCTACAGGGTGCTTGTCACCACCTCTGACCAGCGTGGTGCCGGCACTGACGCCAACGTCGTCATGGTGGGTGGTTGAGAGGGGTAGGCAGGTGGCCATTTGGTGGCGGTGTGGGATCAGACACTCGTTGCTTGTGACCAGGGGGTCGTCGGGATAGCGACTAGGGTCACTCGCAGTGATCAGTCTGAGCAAAGTGGGACAAATGGCGTGGGGCGACAAGGATTATTGTACAGCACCTTGGCCCTCAACCTGCAGCCTTCATTGCAGCCTTCGTTGCTTGGGGGTGTTCTTCCGCTCCTTTGAGGGCATTGCGCCACTAGGCTCATACCGGCTCACACCAGCTCATACCTGCTCATACCAGCGTGTTTCTCGGTCACATCACTCTCGCACCTCCAAAGGACACATCCAAAGGGATAAAGGGCACCTCCAAAGGGTCAAAGGGCACCTGCCAATGCTTGCAGACCTTGTTTGGCAGCAAGGGCGACAGCGGCGAGCGCAAGCTCGACTCCTCCAGCAACGACTTTGAGCGAGGCAAGGTGAGGGTGCCAGGCAACTGGACCCGCCGCCCCTATCTCTGCTGTGTGGAGTTTGCCTGGCATGGGAGGTAGGGTTGCCTAATACCATCCAATAATTATAGAACAGTAGCAACAGTCGTTGCTTGTGAGGGGTGCTTTGCACGCCCTAGAAGGCCAGCAGTGAAAACCACAGTATAATAGTATCAGTGGTTTCCATGGTGGCAGCAACGGTGGCGAGGACAGAGAGGGTAGTGGCAGAGACAGCCGCAGTGACAGGGTTGGCTGCATGTGCTGCATGTGCTGCTGCTGGTGGTGCTGCTGCTGCTGCTGCTGCTGCTGCTGTCATGTATGTTGTTGCTGCTCCAGTCATGCTGCTGTCATGCTGCTGTCATTGCTGCTGCAGACTGACACCTTTTTCTTTGAGTGCCCCGATGTGGGTGCCTTCACGAGCCTGAGGGTAAGTGGTTTGGCCAACACCCACCTGCCCCTGTCTGAGGTATAAGACTGGAAAAAATCTGGTTGCTGTGTTGATTGGATGCTCCTTAGCTTAGCTTGCTGTGGGCTGCTGTACGCGACCTGACCCTGACCTTGCTGCTTACCAAAGCACTTACTGACCTACGTTGTACCGCATTTGTCATGCCAAGTCCTTGAATGATGCACAGCATGTCAGCGATCAGCAGTGCCTCTCCAGCCGTCAGGAGTGAAGTCTGGGTTCAAATGCAGTGCTGGGCATTCACTCCAGCAGGGTCTTGCAGCAAACACCACTGATGCTCGACCAGGACCCAGGGCCTAGTAGCTGCCGCATACTGACTGGATGCAGATCAGCCACGACAATAGCGGCTTTGCCTCTGCCTGGCACCTGGCCAAGGTGGAGGTGGTCAACACCAACACCGGCGAGCAGGTGGGCCACCCACCCACCCACCCACCCACCCACCCACCCACCCACCCGCCCGCCCGCCCGCCCGCCCGCCCGCCCGCCCGCCCACCCACCCACCCACCCACCCACCCACCCCATCCAGTGCCACAGTGACAGGGACAGGGGCCTGTGGCTGTGGGGTGCTGCTGCCAAGTGCTTGCGGGTGAGTTTACCAGAGTGTGCAACAACACACATGCCAGGGCCTAGAATGACATCTAAAACAGATCAAAGCAAGGCAACACCACCGTGCTTTAGTGCCACCATCTTCATCCATGGTGCAGCGCCCATGGCCTAGTCCAATGCACAAAACGGCCCCCAGCATTGTCCACCCCACCGCTCGCCCCTCATGGATTGTGCTTATACCCTGCCGGCCCAGGCGGTTTTTCCCTACCACAACTGGCTTGACAAGGAGCACGGGCTGAGTGTGCTGCTAACACCGGACAGAGACGGGGACGGCAAGGGCGACGCGCTGGTGGATGCTGACCTGACGGACTACACCGTCACCACCTACACCTCTGACATACGGTGACCTTTAACCTGACATAGCCTGGCCATGCATCTCCATGCAATGCCCATGCCCAGATCAATCGTGCGTGGATGCCATGGCGGCATTCTTGCTCCATCCTGCTCTCATCCCGCTGCTGCTGCAGCCCCAGTGTGAACCCACCCAGGCTGCTACCCTTGCCTGATTCAGTTGTGGCTGCTGCCTTACCACCCAACACCAACCTAGCCTTAGCTCCCTAACCCAACACCAACCCTGACCCCTACCCTAACCCTAACCCTAACATTCTACCCCTAGTGTTTAACGCTAACACTAACCCTAACACTAATTCAACGCTAAGACAAACCCTAACACTAATCTAACACTAACACTAACCTGGCATCAACCTGGCATGGCTGATGGGTCAGCAGCTTGATGTGTATTGTGGTGTGGTGTGGTGTGGTGTGGTGTGGTGTGGTGTGGTGTGGTCGGCGCAGGGGTGCGGGGACTGATGCCACTGTATTCATGGAGATGCATGGGGACAAGGGCGTGGTGGGCGAGCAGCGCCTTGACAACAAGGTAAAGGCCTTGCCCAGCCAATACGCCCGCCCCTGTGCTGTCCCTGCTGCTGTCCCTGCTGCTGTCCCCTCTAGCTCCCTCGCTTCCCCTTCCTCCCCGCCACTGCCACAGCCCCAACCCTGGCGCTGCCTTTCCAGGCTTTGCCGGCTGTTGTCCCGCAGCATGCTGGCAACTCACGCTGACACCTGGAGCACCCAGTGTTCTAGTCAAGGCGCAGTGTCAGCCACCTTCGTGGTTTTTTTGTGGCTTCTGTCTGTTCGCTGCGAGCTGTCTTGCGCAATGCCGTCCGTCAGCTGCGAGTCGTCTCGCGCACCGGCCAGTGTTGGGCCTCTCCCTGTGTTGTTGTTGATGTTGTTGCTTGCCACCAGGCGAACAATTTTGAGCGCAACATGAAGGACGTGTTCAAGGTGGGGTCAACACATGCCTACTCCCCTTGCAGCCATGCAAGCCTCCGTCTTCGAATTGCAAAGCAACCATGCAAAGCTCAGCATGTACGAAATGCAAGGCTGCCATGCCCTAACCCTAGCTGCTGGCCGCACGCACGCATGCTCCTCATCATCCTCCGCCGTTGATTATCTACCATGCAGGCAGCATGTGCCTCAGCAAAGCTCGACTCAGATGATGAATGCACTTTGGGGGGGGTCACGTCCAAACAACTTGTAGCATCCGCAGCACTCCTGACGGCTAACTTCCACGGAGTGATGAACACTTTTCACAGCTGACATTCACGGTATTTCTTGTCGAGAGATCTTGTTTTCTTAGTTTACAACCCAGCCCAGCAATTTGACAGCTTCACTCAGCATATACACTTATTCACCCCCATCACCCTCCTACACTTTATCACGACAGACATGCCCCAAACACTGGAGGTCCTGGTGGTGACTCTGGATTAATAGTACAGCAAAGTTTCAGTTGATCACACATGTCATGGTAAAGTACATGTCATGGTAAGGTAGTACACATGTCATGGTAAGGTAGTACAGCAAAGTTTCAGTTAATCACACATGTCATGGTAGCAGTACGGCAAAGACTCACAGGGCCCACACACTAGGCCACTGGGGTCATGGTGGGCTGCCAGGGCGCACTGTGTGCAGCCATGATGCATGCTGCCTGGGCCGGGTACCTGCTACCGGCTACCTGCTAGCCGGCCCCTCTTGGAAGGGTGGAGTTTAGCTGTCAGGGCGCATTGTGTCGCCCAGCTGCCAGGCCAGGTTTGTCTGCATGCAGATCAGGTCGACCAACATCGGGCACGTGCGCAAGGTGGTGATGCGGCATGACGACTCTGGAGCGTTCAGCGACTGGCACCTGCAGCAGGTTGAGGTGTTCAGCGCTGCGACCAACAAGACATACACTTGTGAGTAATGCGCCCATTCAGGCAGGCCTGAAGTCTGGCTGGCTGCCCCTCCCACCAGCCAGGTGCCAGCCCTGACATGTGCCATCAAAAGGGCACGCTGGGCTGAGAATGCAGTTTCAACAGTCCTGACAGGATGGCAGTTTTTCAGGAAGGCAGTTTTCCAGGATGGCAATTTTGACAGGATGGCTGCCCTGACATAGTCACACAGCCTCCCGTGGCAGCCGTGATGTGCTGTGTTCACAAACTGCACTAACAGGGTGGCAGCCCATCAATATAACACTGGGCGTGTGTGTGTGTGTTTCTGGTGGCAGTGCAGCACCTTGTGGCAGTGGAGCTGACACACCCACACATGCGTGGCCATGCAGCGCATATACTCACATGCTGTGTGGATGCTATGCGCATGCAGTTCCATGCAATGCCTGGCTGAGGAAGGAGGGCAGTGACCCCGCTGGCCTGAGGAAGGAGCTGCAGGAGGGGTCGCTGGACACATCAGGTGGGAGAGCAGGAGGGGTCAGGGGGCAGGGACGGAGTGCTGGCATCAGGACTGTCAGGAGCAGGAGGGTCAGCGGAGGCATCAGGGGCATCAGGGGCATCAGGGGCATCAGGGGCATCAGGGGCATCAGGGGCATCAGGGGCATCAGGCCTGTCAGGGTGGGATGAGGCATGGTGTGGAGTGTACATCTGGGATGAGATCTCAAGTCTGCTCACATAGCCATGCTGATGAAGACAGTAGTTGGGGAAAGGGCAGCAGCCAAAATGGGGGAGTGGGCCAATGCAGCAACAGAAGTCTGCTGCTGCTGCCCCTGCTGCCCCTCTTGCTCTTGCTCTACTGCCCCCTGCTGCCCCTGCTGCCCCGTTGCTGCTGCTGCTGCTCTTGACCCTACTGCCCCTGCTGCCCCGGCTGCACCGGCTGCCCTGCGCAGCGCCCACTAACTACCGGGTCACCACTTTCACCTCTGACATCAGGCAAGCCCTCAGCCCCAGCCTCAGGCCCCACCCCCTGCTTTGAGATCCCCACAGCAGCAGGCAGCGTGCTGTAGCCCATCCACCTGCCTACCCATGCGCCCACACGCTCACGTGCTTGCATCATCCTCTCCTTGCTCCTCTCTTAGGGACCCATGTTTTCTAATGGTCCTTGCTCCTCTCTAGAGACCTTTGAGGTCCCAAAAGTTCCCGCTGGCCCCCAGTGACGTGCTTGCCCACCCTCATTGCCTCACACTGCCCACCCACTCTCATTGCCTCACACTGCCCGCCCACCCTCATTGCCTCACACTGCCCACCCACTCTCATTGCCTCACACTGCCCGCCCACCCTCATTGCCTCACACTGCCCACCCACTCTCATTGCCTCACACTGCCCGCCCACCCTCATTGCCTCACACTGCCCACCCACTCTCATTGCCTCACACTGCCCGCCCACCCTCATTGCCTCACACTGCCCACCCACTCTCATTGCCTCACACTGCCCACCCACTCTCATTGCCTCACACTGCCCACCCACTCTCATTGCCTCACACTGCCCACCCACTCTCATTGCCTCACACTGCCCACCCACTGTCATTGCCTCACACTGCCCACCCACTCACACCCATTCACATTGGCTCTGGATTCGTCCCTGATGCCGCCTACTGCTCACCTGCCCCATTGAGGCGCAGGGGCGCAGGCACCGACGCTGACATCTTCATCACGATCCGTGGAGAGAAGGGTGAGAGCGGGGAGCGCCGGTTGGACACTAAGAACCAAAACGACTTTGAGCGCGGCAAGGTCAGGGGCTGGGCAGCGGTGCAGGGCAGCGGCAGGTAGTGTGGTGTTGAGGAGTGGAGTGGAGTGCATGGGGGTACCGACACTGCTGGGCTGGGACCAGGGGTGCTCAACACAGGTGTAGCCAAGACAAGGGACAAGGGGCGGGGGCAGAGGAGAGGAGAGAGGCAGGGGCAGGGGTAGGAGCAAGGGCAGAGGCAAAGAGAGGGGCAGAGGCAGTGTCAGTGCAAAGGGTGGGAAGGAGAATGGGGCATTGATTGGGACAGGGTAGGAGTTTCATGTGGAGGAGGCGGTATGCACCGTGTTTCTGTGTTCCCTGGTCCACCTCATACCTAGGATGACAGCTTTACCTTGGTCATAGCTTGTACCGCACCGCATCACCCGTTCCCACTCGGTATCTCTGGTGCCATGGCCGGCATCGTGTCTCTGGGTGCGCTGCTTACCTGTCCATCTCACCTGGCTTGCACCTCTGGATCACTGGTATCTCCGGTACCCTGTCCTCCAGCCTGCCCCCGCCCCCCGACTGTGGTCTCACTGCCCTGGGCCTGGGTCCTGCCTGCCTGCGCCCACAGGTGGACACCTTCTTCCTGTCCGCCCCCAACGTGGGCCCCATGACCAGCGTGGTGCTGCGCTCCAGTGGGGGCGGCTTGGGGGCTGCCTGGCACCTGCTGAAGCTGGAGGTGGCCAGCAGCGCCACCGGGGAGACGCTGGTCTTCCCCTGGAACAAGTCAGTGACACCAGGCCTGAGCACACAGCTGCCAGCCCATACCCTGAAACACCCGCCCGTCCGCCCGCCCGCCTGTTGCTGAGCCTGTATTGCTTGCTCGCCCTGCCTTGCCCTGCCTTGCCCGCCCGCCTGTTGCTGAGCCTGTATTGCTTGCTCGCCCTGGCTTGTTTACCCTGGGTTGCCCTGCCTTGCCCTGGAGCAGGTGGATCAGCCAGGAGGCAGGGCTGCAGCACACGTTGTGGCCGGACCGGGACGGGGATGGTGTGGCGGATGTAGGCGTGGCTGGCGACACTGTCAAGTACCGTGTCACGGTTTACACTTCCGACCTCCGGTGAGCACCTGGGTTGAAGCTGAGTGGAAGCTGGATAGAAGTTGTAGAGGAGCTGGGGTATTCATGTGCGTGAGCATGCCATGGACTGCATTTCTTGCATCTTCTTTCTTCTTGCTTGCTTGGCGGTCTTCTTCCGCTTCTTCGAAAGCATTGCGCCACTAGGCTCATACCGGCTCACACCAGCTCATACCGGCTCATACCAGCGTGTTACTCCGCCACATTACTCTCGCACCTCCAAAGGGCACCTCCAAAGGGTTGAAGGGCACCTCAAAAGGGTCAAAGGGTCAAAGTGCCAAAGGGTCAAAGGTTAGGGCAAGACATTTTAACCAGCATAAGCAGCCAGAGTAAATAGATGCGATGAGTGGGACACACTGTGGAGGTGATGGAGTAGGACGGTGTGGTTGGTGGTGTGACATGGTGTGGATGATTGGTGGGTGTTGGCCTGTTGGCTGCAGGGGAGCCGGGACTGATGCAGAGGTGTTCCTGGAGATGCAGGGCAGCAAGGCCGTCATCGGCAGCACACGCCTGGACAATGCACACAACGTGAGGCTGAGAGCCCCCCTGGTCGCCGTCAATGCTCATGCACTCCCCACATGCTGCTGCTGCTGCTGCCGCCGCCGCTGCTCCCTGCATGACAAACTGCTTGTGCCCCCATGCCCTGCACCCATTGCCTTGGTCAGCAGCAGCTGCTTCGTCGCGCTCTATCTGCGGCCCACGTAGCGAGAGAGTAGAAGAGTGTGATGACGCAGCAGCTGGCACCACGCATGCGCCCAACATATCTCACTGCGTGCAGCGAGCACTCACGAATCCCTGTAGAAACTAGGTGTCCAAATTGCCTGCGAGTTGGCATTGAGCGCGCGAGTAGACAATAAGCCCACGAGGCACTAGACCAATGCGCATAATAGCTGTTCGTTGCTGGCCTGGATGATGTGATGCGCCCTGGTGCGTCGCAGAACTTCGAGCGCGGCCGCAAAGACGAGTTCGACGTGACCGGGGTTGACATCGGGGAGGTCACACAGCTCACTCTCTCACACAATAACACCGGTGAGGCTGGGAAGCGGCCCCGCAACGCCCCTTACGCTCACCGCACCCAGAACAGCGCAAGCCGAATGCAGCAGAGGAGGCTGCTGCCAGATGAGAGGACGGGCCCAGCCCGGCACTTCTGCCCCTACCCCTACCCCTCTCTCTGTCCCTGTCCATCTCTTTACCCCTGCCGCTCTCTCCACCCATGCCGCTCTCTCTGCTCCTCTCTCTTCTTGCGCTGCCTGCCTGCGTGCCTGTTTGCCTGCCTGCGCTTCCAGGATTTAGGATTGAGTGCCTGGTGACTCCGGCCCCGGCCCCGGCCCCTGCCCTGACCCACCCCATGCCCTCCCTCCGCCCTGCCCTTGGCCTGCCTGCCGCCCCCCTGCCCCAGGCCTGGCGCCCGCCTGGCACCTGGACCAGGTGGAGGTGTTTCACCCCGGCCTGCAGCGCACCTTCACCTTCCCCTGCCAGGCCTGGCTGGAGGCCACCAAGGAGCTGGGCCTGGAGGGCTGCAAGAGGGTCCTCAAGACAGGGGCGGCAGCGGCGGCAGGTGGGAGTGGGGTGGGGGAGAGTGGTCAGCTGGCTGTCAGGGACACCCCTCCCCTCCCCTCCCCTCCTCTCACATGCCATGACGACCCCTCCTCATCTCTCTGTTGCTGTCGGCCTAGCAGGCAATGAGGGGTGCAGAGTGGTCAGCTGCCTGTCAGGGACGGGGATGATGATGACGACCCCTCCTCATGCTCATCAGCCTCGCATTGCTGTAGCCTGGCAGTGTGACCAATATGCTTCATCAGGTCACTGGTTAAGACATGGCTGGCCAGCACCAGCCAGCCACCCAGCACCACCCAGACCTGCTGTGCCGTAACCAGCTGTGCCATAACCCTGTGGCTTAGTGCAGTCCCCAGCTGCAGGCTGCAGGCTGCACCCAGCTCCACCCAGCACCACCCAGGCAAGCTGTGCCATGACCTGCTGTGGCCTGCCCTGCAGAGGGGCTGGTGACCTACCGGGTGCTGGTCAAGACCAGTGATGTGCGCGGTGCCGGCACAGACGCTAATGTGGGTGGCTCCCCACCCTGGCCCACCTCGCCCTGCCACACCTTGCGCTGACCCTACCTCACCCTGCCATCCCCACCCTGCCTTGCACTGACTCGCCCACCCCTCCCGCCGCCAGAACCCCAGTTCCAGAGTGCCCGCTTTCCCTTCCTGCCTCCACTGAGACTGGTTCACATTGATCAGGGATCGACCAAGCAGTGAAAGTGCACCGCGGCAGCTGTCATGCTCCCTATGGTTTGGCTCTTCGTGTGTTATTGGTCCAATTACGAAGCCAATTGATCACTGAGATAGGAGCTGGGCTGACGTCATCGTCCCTGGCTAGCTGTTGATGCTTCTAGCGCTGCTCCAGCTCCATGAGTGACCCGACTGCAAGCATGAGCTTTATATGTTACATTCATAAGAGCCACATCTCCTCTTCTTGATAAACATTCCTTCGATTTATGTACCTTTTAGCAAGTTATTAGATAATGGGCGTTCCTTTCTTGACTGTCATATCTTTAGCCGTTCCTTTGTTTCATTGGGAAGCCATAAGCTCTGGGAAGACTTCTGCTGATCACTGCCTCTAACATGCTGCTGCAGGTCTTCCTCACCCTTTACGGTCCCAAAGGCGACTCAGGCGAGCGCCAGATTGAGACGGTGAGCGCTGCACCCCCTCACTCGCTCCGACACCTCCTCCCCCCCCACCTCCTCACTTGTTCCACCGCCTGCCCCGCCTCCACTGGTAAATAAAGGGGCAGCCGACCTGGTGCAGCCCCTGACACCAAGTGCACCGCCTCTCTGTCATTCCCCCTTGCCGCGTGCCCAGCCTGATAGGGATGACAGGACAGCGATGCAGCGATCCTGGCCACACACATGAGCAGCTTGGGGGGGTCACACACCTGTCACACCCCCTTCCCCGTCCCCTCCCCTGTCACACGACGCACTGGGGGGTGCAGGCCCCTTGTCGCTGAGGCTTCCGCCTTGCCTGCTGGCAGGGCGCCAACAACTTTGAGCGGGGCGCCCTGGACACCTTCATCATCAAGGTGAGGGCCCTGAGGGCCACACCTGATGCCCTGCTACGTGCACTCTGTCTGTGCATCAGCCTCTATAGTCAGTACTGCTGCTGCTGCCCTTGCCTGCTGCTGCTGCTGCCCTTGCCTGCTGCTGCTGCTGCCCTTGCCTGCTGCTGCCCTTGCCTGCTGCTGCTGCTGCCCTTGCCTGCTGTTGCCATTGCCTGCTGCTGCTGCTGCTGCTGCTGCTGTTGCTGCAGGGCCCAGATGTTGGGGAGGTAGATCGTGTTCGGGTACGCACTGACGGCAGCGGGCTGGGTTCGGCTTGGCACCTACAACAGGTTGGCGTACTCGCACCTGCACCCGCACCTCACCAAGTAGAGGGCACCAACAGAACACATGAGCAGCAGACACACATCCAGCTCCCCCTTCCCCCTCCCCCTCCCCCTCCCCCTCCCCCTCCCCCTCCCCCTCCCCCTCCCCCTCCCCCTCCCCCTCCCCCTCCCCCTCCCCCTCCCCCTCCCCCTCCCCCTCCCCCTCCCCCTCCCCCTCCCCCTCCCCCTCCCCCTCCCCCTCCCCCTCCCCCTCCCCCTCCCCCTCCCCCTCCCCCTCCCCCTCCCCCTCCCCCTCCCCCTCCCCCTCCCCCTCCCCCTCCCCCTCCCCCTCCCCCTCCCCCTCCCCCTCCCCCTCCCCCTCCCCCTCCCCCTCCCCCTCCAGCTGCTTCCATCACCTGCAACAGGTGGATGTCCTGAGCTCCGCCACCAACCAACAGTACCATTTTCCATTTGGCAACTGGTAGGCCATGACCAGCGTGGCAGCAGCAGCCTTCCTCCCGTGCTAGCCAAGTCTATTACTCCTCCCTCTCCTGCTGCTCCTAGCCTGACCCATTGACATTTGCCTTGCATGTTTCCCCGTCTATGCCTTGCATGCTCCTGTCTTGACTGCCCTGCAACTTAAGGGACATCAGGTTCCTGCGGCCCACCAGGCCGCCAGGCTGGCTCGCCCCTCCTGCCCCACACCCCTCCCTGCATGCTCAGCCTCAGCCTTACGCGTGCCAGCGGCTGCTGTGTGTCCACGCTGTCAGGCTGGACGACAAGCACGGGCTGCAGCACGAGATCTGGAGGGATGGGGTGCAGGGTACAGCCACCCCCCTGGTGGACTACCGTATCACTGTGTTCACATCAGACCTGAGGTAACTACCACTGAATTTACCACTGTAATTTATCACTGTATTTACATCAGACCCAACAAAACTCATTCAACAAGGAACAACATGTCGGGCTGTGGGTAATCTCACTCAGCTACTACAACCATGTTGTAGCATCCTCGGTCGCACCCTTGATGACTACCAACCCCATTCCGATGGCACGTTCCCGGGACAGACCACTGGGCACCTCATCAAAACTAACAGCTTTAATGCTTGAAGGCTGACAGCCTGGCAACTCAAACCAATCCTACCCAGCCCTAGAGGTTGCCAGGGCTCTTGGGCTGGGGTTTTGATAGCATTGACGCTCCACGTGTACACGGATTTTATTAATCGCACCGGACTGCGATACCTGTGAGCACAAAGGGCACGGGGACATTAGGGTGGAGTGCGGGTGCGCGCTATTGTATGGGCGTCAAGGGAAATTTATGCTATGCGGGCTGTGTGGGGGGCAACCAGGGCAAGGTGTGGGGCAGGGCAAGGTGCGGTGCGGTGTGTGTGCACGCATCAAGGGCAAGATGCGCATGTTCACATCAGACCTGAGGTAAGGGGCAGGGGCAGGGGTAGGGGCAGGGGCAGGGGCAGGGCCAGGGGCAGGGGCAGGGGCAGGGGCAGGGGCAGGGGCAGGGGCAGGGGCAGGGGCAGGGGCAGGGGCAGGGGCTGGCTTTGGGCCTTGGGGCCTACCACCATTGCTGCCCACCCTGCCGTGTTGGCAGGGGTGCGGGCACTGACGCAAACGTGAGCATAGAGCTGCACGGCGACAAGGGCTCAGTGGGTGCGTCTCGCCTTGAGACGCAGTCCAATGTGAGCGGCCACAGCAGCCTGGCATGGCCCTGGCCTGCACATGGTGTGGTGTGTCTTGGCCTGGGCTGCTGCTGCCTGCTGCTGTTGGGGGTGCCAGGACCTGCACTTCCCATGCTGCTCCTCATGCTCCTGCTGAGCTGCTGCCATTGACCTGCACCTCCCATGTGCTGGTTATGCACCTCCCATGCACCTCCCATGCACCTCCCATGTGCATGTCCCATGCGCCTGGTCATGCTCCTGCACGGTGAGGTGTAAACAATATAGGTATTAAACCATAAATTTGCACATAGCCACAACAAATCAGCCCGAATCACTGTTTTCAATCACTGCCGCCGCCCCCCTCCCCCCGTTGTCTTCCATTCCCGCCCTTCCCCCTCCCCCCTTCCCCCTATCTCTATGTGGTCAGCTGGAACAGGGCACCCTCACAGGGCATACCATACCCTCACACCTGCCTGGCTGTGCTTGCATGTCCCCTGTGTGGGCAGCTGGGGCAGGGGGCAGGGGGCCAGGGCAGGGGTCACACTGTGTGTGCGGCCTGCAGAACTTTGAGCGGGGCGCGGTGGACCACTTCCTGGTCAAGGGCAGCGATGTGGGGGACGTGACGCGCGTGGTCATAAGCCATGACAACTCAGGTGCGCTGGGGCGCAAGTTGACAAGGCAGGCAAGATGGAACTCATGTGTCCATGCGCCCATGTGCAGCTTAGTTCATGCAGCCAGGGCGCTGGCAGTGCCTAAGCAGAGCAGTGTGAGGAGCAGCACCCCCACTCCTCTATTCGCAGCAGTGCTCATGCAGGGTCAGGGCCTGTGAATGCTGGTGATAGCAACCTAATCAGAAACCTACAACATTGGGGCTTCGATTGACAGCCCAGGACTCATCCACAGAGCTTCCTGACAATGAAGCTGCTAAGACCCTGACTGACAGCCTCATCCACAGCGCTTCCTGCCGAGACCAACAGCTTCATGACAGGCAGAGCAGACGGTAGCCATACTCAGCCCTGGTTGCCCCGCCTGAACTTCACTGCCGTGCAGGTGTGGGCAGTGCGTGGCACTGCCAGCAGGTGGAGGTGTTCAACCCCGCCACGCAGCGCTCCTACTTCTTCCCCTGCAACGCCTGGCTGGAGGCGGGCACGGGGGGCCAGGGGCTGGCTGGCTGCAGCAAGGAGTTGACCCCTGGTGGGGCCTAAGGGGTGGAGGAGGGATGGGGGGCGCAGGGGTGAAGCAGGGCGTGAGGGAAGGGGGAAGCACATGCAGGCGTGGGGGAGGGAAGCGGGTTAGGGGGAAGCGTAGGGGAGGGTGAGGGGAATGTGGGGGTGGCAGGGGGAGGGAGCCAGTGGGAGTGGGTGGGGCAGGTGGGAGGTGGGTTGGTGGTGTGTGGCCATGCGGTGTAGCCATTGCAGGGAGCAGCTCCTCATCCTGTGCTGTGAGGTTGCCAGGTTGCCAGGTTGTCCAAGCTAGGTCAGGTCCAGGCAACATGGCAGCAAGTGTAGGTGGGTCAGAGGGGGGCAGTGCTCTACTGCTGCTGCTGATGATGACGATGATGCTGGCGGCCCTGGTGCTGGCGCTGCAGGTGTGGTGCCCAGCAGTGGTCAGTGTGACTACAAGGTGGAGGTGAAGACGTCTGACCTGCGAGGGGCGGGGACAGACTCAGCTGTCCAGGTCAGTCATGGCGACAGCAGCAGCAGCAGCAACAGCAGCAGCAGGTGTACAGTCTGGGTGCAAGCCTTCAAGGTGGACTGGCTGCCACAGCACTGTGGCTCACCTTGCTGACACGACTCGAACCCACGGCTAGGCCGGGTTCAGTGATCCCGGGCTTCCAGGGAGAGTCAGCCCTCTGCACCTGGGCCTGGCCCAGGCTGGCTGGTGCGGACTGCCGCCTGGCTTGCGTGGCACCATTGCGCTGTGTGACCGGCACCCACTGGCAACCGCCTGCAGGTGTGCGTGTTTGGCACCAAGGGCGACACTGGGCTGCGGGCCCTGGACGACTCGCGCGATAACTTTGAGGTGGGTGCTGACCGGCCGACCAACCGACCGACCTACCTCTTGCCCGCCCGCCCGCCCCCTCACCTTCGCACCTGCCCGCCTACCCGCACGTCTGCCCGCGAAGCCGCGTCACAGCCCACGAATCTACTCCACCCTACCCTGTTGCTGCAGCGTAACAAGCTGGACGTCTTTTTCTTCCGGGCTCCTGACATTGGTCAACCTACGAGTGTCAAGGTGAGCTCAGCGGGGCTTTGCTTGGCAGTCCAGCCGCTGCAGACCAGAGTCAAACCAGGGTCTGGGGTCTGGGGGCACTAGGTACCCGGTCATTTGACCTTCCACACAAACATATCAGTTGAAGGTGTTGTGACTTTTTTAGGTTTCGCCCCTTTTTGTGAACAGCTCGCTGTTTTCCCCTGAGCATCAACAACAACAGCTTTGCTGCAAACATGCAGCAGGCAGACATCTTGGTCAGAGGCGTCAGCGCTGTCAGCGGAGCCTACGCCCTGAGCAGCTCCATGAATAGCTCCTTAAGGATGACTAACAACATTGCTGCAATTATGCAGCAGGCAAAGCCGTGGCAGCAGCATCACCACACTTGCATTGCCAGTTACTGTGCATTGATAGCCGGGGAATGAGCAGCGACACGGTGACCTACTTTGGCCCTTCCCTTGCTGGTTGAATGGCCAGGGCTGTTGCCTGCTGTCACATCTTGCAGGTCGTGTGCGAAGGATCTGGTCTGGCCGCTGCCTGGCACTTGGCCTACATAGCTGTCACCAACGCCACCACCTCCACCTTTGCCAAGTTTGTGTTCAACAACTGGTTTGACGCTGCAAACGGCTGGACGCAGATGCTGCTGCCAGAGGGCAGCACTGCACCTCAGGTGAGGCTGACATAGCCTGTTCCCCACCCCACCCCCCTGCACCCCTCCCGCCTTGACCATGACTGCATACCACGCCCTGGTACCTGCCCCTCTCCTCCTGTGGCCTAACCCTCTCCTCCTGTGGCCTGGCCTGCCCCCACTCCCCCTGACTGCCTGCCCTGGTGCATCATTAACAGCTGCAACTGCGAGCGTCAACCTTGGCTGCCAGCTGACTGCTGCTACTGCCGCTGCTACTGCTGCCGCCGCCGCTGCTGCTGCTGCTGCTGCTGCTGCTTCAGGCGGCCAGTGTGGATTACAAAGTCACCGTGCTCACCAGCGACATTAGGGGAGCTGGCACTGATGGCGAGGTCGGTAGTTGACAAGTCCAGGCTGGTGCTGCGCGCTGTTGACATTGACTCCCGAGAAGCGCGCACACAGATGTTGCTTGTCCTTGTCACTCATTTTGTGGCTAACGAAGCTGTACTGCCACCTGGCGCGCTTTATGACGTTGGCAGGTGTACATCGCTCTAAAAGGCACGGCCGGTGAGATGGGTGAGACCCGGCTGAACGGCGGACGGGACAGCTTTAGCCGCAACGCAGTGGACGTATTTGAGGTGCGCGTGCACGAATGGCGACAACACGCAGCCATAACTGTGTCGCACGAAGGGGTAGCGCTGCTGTGACGATGGCCGGAGCCGAGGTGCTGCTTGTGCCGCCCGGGTCTCGCTCAGATCACCGGGAGTGACATCGGGGCAGTCCAAGAGGCGCGAGTGCGACTAGCCGAGAAGGGCGTGGGTGCGGCCTGGTAGGTGCCCGTCACGAGCTTCGGGCTGCAGCTGCTGACACTGTTGTGCCCCGCCTGAGTACGCTCCCCTAGCTTCCAATGTTCACGAGTGCCTAATACTCACACAGGATGCTTGCCAGTGTCCTTATCTCCCCCTTTCCCTCCCCGCTTGCGACAGCAGCAGCCTTGCATCCATACAGTGTTGCACCCGCCCGACTTCATCACCTCAACTGCCTACACACCCTGCCGCTGCCGCTGCCCTGTGTCAGGCACTTCAAGGAGGTTGAGGTGGTGAACAAGAAGACAGGTGCCAAGGTGTGTTGTGGCAACAAGGCAGCCCTGACCTCCCTGCGACCCGCCACAGCACCATGGCCCTGAGACCACCTCACCATGGGCGTCTTTCATGAGGCACAACGCAGTTCGAGGGGGTCAGCCAACTAGCTCCACCAATCGACACTTCACACGCGAACCACACGTGCACACCATGAGTGCCGTGCGCTGGCTCAGCCGATGTGGCCGCCTTGTCGTTGCCGCAGTCGCGCTTCGTGTACAACCAGTGGCTGGAGCGCAGCCCCACCAACCCCGAGGCCACAGTGACCTTGGCAGAGGCCAGCTCTGCCCAGGCGCTGGCCCAGGCCCCAGACAAGGCGGTGCGTGCCACGGGAGCAGTAGGGAGGAGGGTGCAAGAGGGGGAAAGGGGATGAGAGGGTGCTGCCAGGAGTAGGGTATAAGGCCTATGGGGGTGTAGGATGAGGCTGCGGCTGAGGGGATGAGGGGGGCTACACAGGGTTGAGCGGAATTTGGTGCCTCCAGCACCTTGACCCTCCCTAGGGACTACACATGGTGTTTTGACTTAATGGAGTACCTCCCACTCACTTGGCATGGGTGCCTTCCACCTACACTGTTGCCTGCCCCCTGCGACAGTGGGGCCCCCTCCAGCCCACTTCCTGAGTCTTAGTGAACAGGGCTTCTGGCCTAGTCAGCTTGGTGTGTGAACAGGGCAGGTGGGACTCCCTTGGTTATGTGCTGACAGTCCTGGAAGCCTGATAGCCTTGATACCTTACTGGCTATGTGGACAAAGCATGTGGACAGGGCATACCTTACTGGCTATGTGGGGCCTACACTTGGCATGGGCGCCTTCCACCTACACTATTGCCTGCCCCCTGTGGCACGCGGTGCCTCCAGCCCACTCCCTTGGTTATGTGGACAGGGCCTACCCCTCTGGCCTTGTCAGCTTGGTGGTGCCAGGCACAGGCCTAGCCAGGGCCTGGAGGCTGGGGGCGCTCAGGGCCTCGGCAGCGACAGCTGGCCCTACAGCTGGGCTGCTTCCATTGCCGCAAGGTAGCAGGCCTGGTGACGGTGCTGCTTTTGCATGGGAGCATGTGCATGTGTGACAGACACCCCCTGGTGGACTGCCCTGTGGGCCTGCTGCTGCTGCTGCTGCTGTCACTGCTGTTGCCGCTGCAGCTCCAGTGGAAGGTGGTGACGCAGACAGGCAGCATGTTTGGCGCAGGCACTGACGCTCCTGTCTTCATCCAGGTACGCCTGACAGGGTCGGGGAGGGGCTAGGGGGAGGAAGGGTGTGTGGGGGAGTGGCAGGTACGGGGCGGGAGGTGGTATGCAGTCATAGTGGCAGGTCATAGTGGCACTGACGCTCCTGTCTTCATCCAGGTACACAGGTCATAGTGGCCCAGGTCGGGAAGGGGCTAGGGAGAGCAGGGAGGTTGGGGAGTGGCAGGTAGGGGGCAGGAGGTGGCTGGCTGGTGAACCACCCACCAGCCTCTGGTACTGCCGGCCTGACCCCTGCCTAGCACTGCCTGGTCACACTGTCACTCACAGCCTCCTCACACCCCAGGACTAAACCCTGACACAAACCCTCCTGCACATTCGCTCCCCACCTACGTTGTTGGCAGGAAGAGGTGCAGGGGCCAGGGTGTTAGGAAGCTATGGGGGTGGCGGCTAGGGTTGTTTCAGTCGCGTGGGACAGGGCTGCCTGCACCTCCCCCTTACCCTACACTAACACGCCCCTAGCCCTCCTTGCCTTCCATTAGATACTCTCACCTGACACCCCGACCTGCCCTGACCAGCCCTGACCTGCCTTGACCCCTGACCTCCGCCCTCACCACCACCCTGTTTCCGTTCCCTGCCTCCCGACTTCCCTCCCTTCCCCTACTCCTCCCTTGCTGCCAGCTGCCAGCTGCCAGCTGCCCCTGCATGGCCCCTTGCCTGGCTGCAGGTGTGGGGCCCTCAGGGGCTGCTGGGTGGCTCTGAGCAGCACCTGGACAACAGCCGCGACAACTTCGAGGCCGGGCGCACCGACACCTTCCTGCTGGTAGGCAGCCATGCGGAGCTGCTGCTGGCAGCCAGGGGAGGTGCAGGCCAGCGACCAGCCAGGCAGAGCGTGGTCAGGCCGGGACAAACTGCACCTGGCCTGCAATGACCCTGACATGAACTTGCATGGCAGTGGCGGTGGCTGCTGCGTGTTGAGCTGGCGTAATGTTCAGGTTGGGTGCTGGCTGCCCTGCCCTGCGAGGCACCTGGCTGCCCTGCCTGGCTGCAGGACATCCCTCGCGACAAGGATTGCGGCACACCCATCACCCGGGTGCGTGCAGCTCGACAGGCTATGAGGATGAAAAGCAGGGGAAGGGTTGTGGAGCAGGGAAAGGAGAAGGGGCCGCGGCAGCTAGGCCAGGTCACGGGGTTACGAGGCGGTGTGGCACAGCCTCAGCCTAGTGCGTCCCCAAGGCATTCCACCAAGGCCTGCTAGCTGCCGGGTGCAGCTAGGCTTGTTGCATGCAGGTGATCCGATGTGCCGCACCACAAAGCAGGTCACACCAAGTGCCATGCTGCCAGCCTTCAGACCTGCCACACCTTGGCCAGGTGCTGCTATTCTGCCTTACTGTGTGGATGAGTGAGAAATCTTAGCTAAAGGGTACCTGCCCGCCAGACCATCTGCCCTGACATTGCTATGCTGCTGTCGTGCTCCAACACACCGCAGCTGGTGGTGGAGCGCGCGGCGTCTCTTACGTTCGGCGCGGACTGGTGGGTGCCTGGCCCTTGGACCTGGCCTGGCCTGGTCTCTGCCCCCTGGGCTTGGCCCTCATCCCGACTGTGCTCGGCAGGCTGCCTCTCGCTCCCTCTGCAATGAACTAGTCACAGCATTAGTGCGATCGGCTCTGCTTAGCGTCCCCTACCTCATCTGCGTTCATGCTCTATGGCTTGGCTACCTGCTGTGATACAGTCCTCAAGGGCCTTTGAGGTTCCACGAAAAATGTTATTCTAGCCAAGCCTCTAGAGTACGTCCACCTACGAAGGCTCTGCTAGCTCTGCTGGCTATTCTGGCTGCTGGCTATGGTGGTGGATGTATGGCCACCCAACTCTAGAACTCTTGTCCCCCCGCCTGCAACGAAGTCTGTCTGCAGCGGCGGCCTCGTGTGCCTCGTGTGCCTCGTACGCGCATCTGAACATATGTGCAGGTTCCTCGACAGCATCCAGGTGGTGGACGTGTCTCGCGGCCACACCTACGCCTGGCGCTGTGGCCGCTGGTTCAACGCGAAGGACGGCTGCCGCAAGGAGTGGAGCGCGGAGAAGGCAGCAGCAGGCGCGCAACAGCCGCTGGAGCTCGCGGAGGCTCCTCGAGGTGTGCCCTCCACCGTTAAGAACGCCCTGTGCGTCCAAGTGTGTTCTGTGCCTGCTTGTGTCGTGCTCATGTCTTGTTCATGTGTAGAGTAATGTTTGTGCTGTATTCTGCTCCGTCGCATGTTGAGAGGGCCTGTTCTGCTCAGTTCTGCCTCTGCCTCCTCACCTCGGCTCTTGTGTTATGCACGAGCCTGCACCAGGGCAGGATGGAAGGTCAAGGAAGCACGTCTGCCCCATGGCATGGCTTGGTTGACCCAAGAGCCTCCTCCACCTGCCAGTCCACCTTCACCCTCTGACCTCCCCTGGCAGCCACTAGACAATCCACCCACCCGCAATGTACGCGTAGCTTGTGTTGCTGCCTTTGACTCCAGGGGTGCATCCCAGTGCCGGGGCTGTGAATGTGTCTGGCGACCCCTACTGCCTGCGCTTCCATACCAGCAACAAGCTGGGAGCGGGCACGGACGCCTTAGTGTGTGTGATGTTCACTGACGTCACAGGCAACACCTGGCAGCCAGTGCTGGCGCAGGTAAGGGTTAGGAGGCGGGAAGCTGTGAGGTGAGGGTGGCACGGCTTGGACATGGGATGGCAGATGTTTGGAGGAAGAGCAGCTGAGTCGAGGGGTAGAGAAAGAGACCGGCAGGGTAGCGAGGGACTAAGGCACCACAGGCCATTCTGGGACACCTTTTGGGATGCAACTCAGCTTGGGTCCAAGGAGCATGTTGACCACCCTGACCGCCCACAGACATTTCCACTGACTAGTGACCACACAGCTATAATTGCTGCCGTGCACAATGTGCCTGGTGTGCTTTATCTTGGCAGCTCGAACTCCTGACAGCAGGGGACTGGTTCGGCCCCTGCCCCCGAGCTCCATCCCTTCTCGCACACGCGCCTCGCTACCAATCCCGCTACTGGCTGTCAGCTGCCATCCACCCACCTCCTTACACTGGTCGCAGGACAAGGCACAGTTTGAGCGGGCCGCCACTGACGAGTTCCTGGCATCTTCTCTTGCGCCGTTGGGCGAGGTGGCCAGTGTGCGACTGTGGCTAGAGGGGGCCGGCCTCGGGGACGCATGGTGCGTGCGGCCGCAGGTCAAATGTGCCACCCTCGAAGAACAATTGTGTCAGAATGCACGCGGTAGCCGCACCTCCACTTCGACGTCCGCTTCCACCTGATGCATGCTGCCGGATGTTCACCCACTGCCTCGAGTGGTGACCCACAAAGTGGAGTAATCTTCCCACGCCAACTGTATGGGCGCTTCCCACTTGCAATATTGCCCGACCCCTGTGACAGGGCTGTAGGCTAGAAACGTCATGACACACATGCACTGCTGCACGGCCACACCACTGTGACTCAGGCTGCCGCTCAGCCATGGCAAACGTCCCCGTTGGCGGCTGTGCAGCCTAGTAGCATAGCTTGGGGTGCGGGGCGTGTGAGGGGCGCTGTCAGGCAGAGCCGGGGCTGCACCGGGTACCTTAGCGGCATGCTTCGAGCACGAAGCTAATCCGAGTACTAGTCACCCCTCGATGCAAGCTCGAGCGAAGCTGTGAAGCAGCCTCTGGTCAGCTGATTCCCACGGCTGGCTCTCAGGCTTCGAGGCTGCTTGCAGTCAGGCTGCCCTGCTGTGTGACGTTGGCCAGGCACCTGGACCGCCTGATCCTCCAGCACCTGCCCAGCCAGCGGTCCTGGGAGTTTGCACTGCGCGACTGGCTACCCACCCAGGGCACCACCATTGCGGCAAAGGTGACAGCTGCATTGTGATCAGCACACCTGTTGCTTGAGACACATGTTGTGGCACAACATGCATGTGGACTAGAACATGTGTCTGGCTGCCATGTGGGCATCCAGCGTGACTGTGCATGACAGCGAGGTGATGACCCCGTTCTCACCCACCAGTCCCTTGTTCTGCATGCTGCTTATAAATGCTGCACCATAAATAACATACATGCGTGCACACCTGCGTGAACACCCAGTCCCCTTCACCTGCCCTCCAACAGCTGCCGTCTGGGGTGGAAAGGGGCTCAGCAATCCAAGCCAAGCTCGTTCACCTGAGGTGTGCCTGTGAATACACGGACCCTACTATGTGTCGCAGGTGCTCAACGATGTGCCGCTGCGGCCACCACCACCTTCTGAAGTAACCAGCAGCCCTGCCAAGCTCAATGACGAGCCACAACGCGAGGTGCACAGCCAGACTGACCCAAGCCAGGGTACAAGCTCCGCCCCAACACCTGGCTCCCCTCCCTTGAACCCTCCCCCCGCCATCGCGCACCCACCGCCCCTTGCCCCGCTTCGACACGAGACCGAGTATGAAGTGGAGGTGGTCACTGGAGACAAGTACGGGGCAGGGACCGACTCGCGCGTCACCCTGCTCCTCACGGGCAGCGCAGGCAATGCTAGCCACACGCTCGAGCAGGTACCTCCAGGCACCTCCTGTTGCCTCCACCTGCCTCTGTTGCTCTTGCCTCGTCACCCTGTCATCTCACCAGCTGCACATTGCTGGCTGGTAGCTGCAGTAGACCCCTTCCATGCAGTGGGAATGCAGTGCTGCATCCTCAGCTTACCTAGGCCAGCCAAGGCAGCAGCAGTGTGGTATGGCCTTGGCCCTCTCCCTGCACTGCACGCACCTCCCTGCAAGCCTGCAAGCCCACCACTGCGCCTGTATACCTGCTCCCTGTCTTCCTACCAGCATTGCACGCGCCATGCTGGCATTTGCCTACAGCCACATCACGCAGACAAGCACCTATGTGTGAATGTTCTGCTAGGGGGTGACAGGTGGTGCTAGGGGGTGACAGGAAGCTGGGGTCCAGCCGGTCGCCCAGCTGCCTGCAGCAGCCAGGGGCACACAGGGTCAGCCTGATTACCTCTGCATGGGTCACCAGGCCTCACGCCGTGTCCAGCCTGCCTGGATGCAGAGTCGAGCGCTGTTTGAGCGCGGCAGCAAGGACCGCTTCCGGCTGCGCCTGCCCGATTGTGGGGACTTGCAGGACGTCAAGGTGGGGGGCAGGGCGACTGGCTGGTGACCTGGTGGCCAGCCCCTTGGCTTCACCCCTTATCCCGGCTGAACCCTGCCTGCCTCCCTGCCTGCCTGCCTGCCTCCCTGCCTGCCTGCCTGCCTGCCTGCCTGCCTGCCTGCCTGCCTGCCTGCCTGCCTGCCTGCCTGCCTGCCTGCCTGCCTGCCTGCCTGCCTGCCTGCCTGCCTGCCTGCCTGCCTGCCTGCCTGCCTGCCCGCCTGTCCCAGGATCGCAATTGATCCCCACCCCTGCCTGCCTGCCAGGCTGCACCCTGGCTGCCTGCCTGAGCTGCCAAGCTGGAGGACATTGAATGTGTTGTATATCAGTGTTGCATACACTCACACCTGATTGCATGGCTGGTGGGTCTGTTTTGCTTTTTGTCATTACCGCGGACCACATCCAACCCCCATGTGCCACTACCATGATTCAAGGGGGCCCTGTCCTGGTGTTACTGTGTTTGCCCTGGCGCCAACCAGGTGAGCCATGATGGCTCGGGGTTTGGCTCTGACTGGTTCCTGGCGACCCTGACTGTGGAGGCGCGGGCATACGCTGCACGCTACCAGGCGGTGGGTTGGCTTGCCCACCCTAGTATCCCTCCACTGGCAAGGAAACCCCTGGAGGAGGCAAAGCCTGGGTTGGCTTGCCTCGCCTGGCCGTGGGTGTAGCTCTTGCTATGGGTGTGCAGGAGCTGGGTTGGCTTGTCACCTCTGACCATGAGGTGCCACCTCTGGCTGTGGATTGCCATCATAACTTGTCACCTCTGGCCACTGCAGGGTGCACAGCATGCTACCTTGCACCTTGAGCCTCACTCCACAGCACAGGGCAGGGAGCGGGCAGCGCAGGGCAAGGAGCTGAGCTATGGGCAGCACGTGGCAGGGAGTAAGAAATCCTGTGCTTGCCTTGACATGCTATGAACCCATGCTTGCGTGTGCATATGCCGTGTGTCCATGCGCCGCAGGTCTTCAACACCTGGCTGAAGGGCGGGGCAGAGCAGGGGGTCACCAGGCCGCTACGCTTGATAGAGGGTCAGCCGCCCACCACTACCCTGGCATGGTCCGTTGCCGCCCAGCATATGGCGGCAGCACTGCCCTCCCCTGACACCGCTGCTAACAAGGATGCTGCAGCAGGCGCAGGGACAACGGTGGCGGTGGCAGCTGCGTCGGCTGCGCAGACAGCTCCGGGGGGAGGAGCAGCAGCGCCGCCACCACCACGCATGGGGCCCGACACGATGCCTCCAGCCGCAGGTCAGGGAGTGGGGCACATGTTTTGGAGGTGTGGGGTGACAGCAGGAAGGGGATGTGGAGGGTTTGGGTTACACTGGCCAGCGGTGTGACTGGCCCCTGGGTGCTTGCATGAGTGACGGGTGACTAAAGAGTGACAGCGTCACCGCAGCACACCACCATGCAGCATGGGGCCATGAGGTCTCAGGGAGGTGTGGAGGGAGGGGCTGCACAATGTGCTGTGTCGTGTGTCATCAACCCTGGGTCCACTGAACTACACTGAAGGGTAGGGATGGCAAAGGGGTAGACGACGCCTGCTGCTTTGTCTGCACTGCTTCCTATTCGATGGACGTCAGTGCTCATGGGCAAAAGTCATCCTTCAGCTGCTCGGAAATGCCACCTGGAGACTTCTTGAACCCTGGACCTGCTTCGAACCCTGGTCCTCTTCATCTAGCCAGCCCGTCCTTACATGCGTTGAGCCCTACATGCTTGCTTGCCGTGCAGGCCGGCGCTCACAGCCTGGCGACCCTGGCATCGCGCCGCTGGTCCTCGACCCGCTGCAGTTTCAGCGTCTGGCCGGGATGCAACCGGGAGCTGCCATGCTGCGGCTGAGCCGTGACAGCCGCGCGCCCAAGGAGCCCAAGTGCGAGTGGCAGCAGTTCACGCAGGCACTGCCCAAGGTGGGTAGACGAGACCGTGATCGCAACTGGGTGGTCATACTTGGATCCTAGAACACCGACACATGATGAACTTCGGACGGATGTGCAGTATGAGTAACCTGGGTGCGAGGGCGTGTGAGTGGTGCGGACAGGCACGCCCAGGGGTGCAGCGTCGTGGACAAGGTGACGTACAGGCTCGTTCGTGACCTGCTCCGCGTGACGCGTGTTCTTGCTTGTTTGCTGTGTCGGGTTGCAGGATCCGCGCTTTCTTGTGACCTACTACCACAACAGCCGGACTGGCGCCAGCAGCTACGACAAGCCAGCTGAGTACGCGGCCTGGGAGAAAGCACATGCGGAGTACTTGGCCAAGACAGTACACTAACGCCTTGAATGTTCATACTTTAACCTTGCTTTGAAGTGCGTTACAGAAAGTCCCGAACCCCTAGAGGGGGAGGGCGGCCAAGCAGCCTAACGGCTGACGGCTTAGCCACCTGACAGAATGTTCATACGTCTTGTACTTAAGACCAATGGCGAGTGTGATCTGTGATGATATGTGAAAGTGTAAGGGCTCGGGCCAGGCATCTTGACAGTGTCCGTTATTCACGTGATGAAGAGCCGCCATGTCCATCAACAAACAACAGCAACTGTGTCTTGTTTTGGCAACCCGGCCCTGCCACCCCCTGCAGGGCAATAAGACCCTGCCTGTCACATAAGTGTTCGCACCGCTGCCACCTCTTCACGTAAAGTAGCTTTCTGCAGGCGTGCCATCAGCGACCCCGCTCCACGGTTAGCGACGCTTGTGAACGATGTGGGAGGAGCTTGTGGCTTACTCTGTTGAATCGCTGCACCCATCCCAGGGCGTGGCAACACCGATCGCATCACCCCACCGAGGCTGCGTCCGCTTTGCACAGCCGCGACCAAGCCCGTGCTCGTGACACCCCTCGCTGAGCCAGGCCGCATGTCTCGAGGATGAATGGCTGGGGACTGGGTGGCGGACTGTGGACGCCCACGTGGGGCGGAAGTGCCCCTATCCATCTGCGCAGCCAACACCTGCGGGTCTAGCGCCCCAGTCTTCAGCTGAGATGAGATGGTCGGCGCCATACTCGCACAAGGCCCTCCTTCATGGCAGACTGCGTCCGCAGCATTGAGCCGCGCGGTGTGGTTAGGATCCAACAACCCGCCATCGCCGCACCCAGCGCGAATCAGGCGCAACGTGGCGTCATGGCTTAGGTCCTTGACGGTCGCGTACTCGGCAGCCGCTTGGGCCAGAGCTTTGGGCGTGTCGTTTCCGGCAAACCACAGAGTGCGGCCTTTGTAAGTGAAGTAGCGCGCGCCTGAGGGACCGAGAACCTGGCAGCCAAGAGGTGCACGACCCTTAGCCAAGGCATCGGCAAGCACCTCCGCATCACTTTGCGATCGCCCTGAGGCCCCAGAGGCGGACCCAGCTCTGGCAGCAAAGGTAGGAGCATTCTGATGAGGGTCGTCGTCTTGGAAGGCAACACAAGCGTGCTTGGGATGAGCGTCCGGCTGGCTGCTACATCTCGCACCTCGTGCAGAGGCTGAGAGGGAGGACGCGGACATGCCCCGGGACACTGGGCGAGAGGGAGGCCAGTGAGTTTGGCTGCTGGGCAGCCCTGGGTGGTTGCTGAACCCTTGCTCATCTCGTGGCCGCTGCTGCACAGCCAAGCCCATGACTGGCGGCTGCTGTGGCTGCTGCTGGTGGTCCTGCTGCTGGTGGTCCTGCTGCTGGTGGTCCTGCTGCTGCCGCTGCCACTGCCGCTGCTCCTGCTGATGGGAGCCCAGGGTGCGTGACTTGAGCAGCAGGCTGCGGGACAGGTCCGCGTACGCCAGCAGCCCAGCATTGTCCCGCAGGCCGCCGACTATGGCCGCAAGCCCAGCCGGCTCGAGCTTGACCCCGGCGTGGCCCAGGGCCTGGGTGAACTCCGGGATGGTGACCTTGCCGCTGCCCTCCCGGTCTGCTGCCTTCAGGGCCCGCCACAGCTGCTCCACGGCCTCGCGGGGCACCTGCCGCGCAGCACAGCATCACACACGCAGGGTGCTGGGGGAGTAGTCGGGGCCAGCCTCGTATGCCACCAAACGATATCAGAGAGGGGGCGCTGGCTGGGACGCCACATGCTATGATGGGGTGTGGTCATAGAGGGCAGCCGCGGGAGGCGCGGGGTGTAGGGTCGGACCCTGTACCACCCTGGGTTGCGCTGTCGCCTCATGCTGCAGCGCATGCCTACCTGGCCTGCCCACCTTGCCTGCCTACCTTGCCTCGCCTGCCCTGCCTCTGGTCCATGTCGTTGCAGTGCCAAAGGGCCCAGGGGGCGGGCTGGCAGGGCAAGGCTGCCATGTCAATCATCAGGGCCGCGATCTGCCCACGCCCCAGCAGCGGCAGCCCCCTCACCTGCAGACCTGCGATGGCGTGTCCACCTTGTTGCCGCGCCGCTGCGGCCTGCTCAGCCAGCGCCACCCTGGCTTGGTGGGCAGCGGGCACATGGCCCAGGTGCTGCTGGCGCTGCGCACGGGCCACGGCCTGGGCCACCGCATCCAGGGAGCGCTGCTGCTGGGTGACCAGGCAGGAGGCCAGGCGGTCCAGGTCTGAAGGGGGGCTGGGGAGAGAGGGGGGCGCCCCGCCCTCACCATGAGGCCGAGGCATCTGCAGCAGCAGCAGCAGCAGCTGGGTCAGGGGCGGCAGCACCAACAAGTAGCCAGCCGCCTGCATGGAGTCTGCCCACTGCTGCTGCTGGGTCAGCTTAGGCCGGGTCAGCTGCAGCTGTAGGATGCAGCCAAGGGGCAGTCGCCTGGCCGCCAGCTGTGACTTGCCTGGAACACAGGCAGGCCCGTGTGGGGCGGTGGTGGTGCCGGCAGCGCCCCCTCCTCCTGCTGCTCCTGCCAAGCTGTCTGACCCGCTGGCCCCCGCCCAGGCAGGCTCTGGGTCAGCCCTGTGGGGTCAGAGGCTGTGCCCGGGGCCTTGGCTGGAGCGCAGGCTCGGGGGGCAGGGTCCAGGGTGCCTGCAGGCCAGGGGTGAGGGAGGCTTGAGCTGCTCGCTCTCCCCTAGAAGTCAGGAGGCTGCCAAGGAGTAGGCTAAGCAGGCAGGCATGCAGGCAGGCAGGCTGGCAGGCGCATCAAAAGATAGACACCCTGTGTTGGCATAAAACTGGGTAAGGGAGGGCAGGAGCACCCTGCTCCCTGTGTTGGCTTGATGCTCCTGGCAGGGTGGGCCAGACCACAGCCCTGTCTTGTACCCCTCTCCTCTTGGCAGCGCCTGCTCATCCGGGCAGCTTTTCTGTCCAGCAGCTGGGGCCCTCATAGCTGGATGTCGCCACCCCGCAGCAGAGCACTGACTGAATGTCAGGGTGTGGTCAGCCATGGATGCAATGCATGCACAAGTCTAGCTGGTCACAGGCCTAGCCACTCAGTGAGGGTATGCGGGACAGCCGGCGTGACGGGATCACACTGGGTCACACTAGGGGCGGCTGTACAGCCTTCTAGTGTGACCAGAGGGTGTGTCAGGTCAGCTGGAAGAGGCTGGTTAGCGGTGGGCTGCACACCAGGGGCGACGGCCTGGGAGGTGGTGGCTTTTGCTGAGGCGGGGAGTAGGGTGGGGGGTCAGGCTGGCCTGGGCTGCTCTGCTGACACGCACCGGAGCTCCACCACCAGGGGTCAGTGGCCTGCCTGGGCCCTGGGGGGCGCTGCTTGCGGGTGTTGATGTCGCTCACGTCAAACCGCGAGTCCCGTGCGCTGCTGCTGCTGCTGCATGTGGGCACAGGGGAAGCTCATGGGGCACACCAGGGGTTCCAACACCACGGCATGACACAGGCTCGGGCTGCAGAGGCTGAGGCAGGTGGTGGTTGGCAGGTGGCTGGTGGTTGGCAGGGGTGTGAGCACCAGGCCAGGGCCAGGCATGAGGAGTGAGGGTCACACCTGCTGTAGGTAAACATGCGTTTGCGTGGGCCCTCCGCAGCTCCTGCACTGCCTGGCCTGATGGCCTGCCGCAAACCCAGCGACACAAGCAGCATGGAGGCAGGGGGTGGTGAAGGTGAAGAGTGAGCTGAGTGAGATGGGCCTGGCAACAGGCCGGGCCTGTGGCGGCATCGGGTGCATCTGGTGCGGTGCTGCTGCCAGGCATACACAGACGCCTCACAGACATGTTGCCGCACTCCCCTCCACCCCATGCTTCATACACATGTGCCTACCATCCCCCAGCTCCCTCCCAGCTTCCCCAGCTGGCGCCTATTTCCTCATACTTGTCAACACAGCTTCCTCCCAGCTTCCCACCTGGGGCTGCCAGCACTTCATGGGCGTTGGGCTGCTGTGTTCAATGCCCTGCAACCCAGGAGCAGGTCCCTGCAGCCCCTTACAGCCTGCTGCTGCCCCGGGTGCGCCACCTGCCAGCAGCCCCGCAACGGTGGGCACAGTGGGCGATGCTGCCGCCATGCCCTGGCTGGGTTGGGCGTATGCATCAGACTGCGGTGGTGGCGGCTGTGGGGGTGGGGGTGGGGGGCTGCTAGCCAGGTGGTATTGAGGGCTCAGAGGGTTGCAGCAGCGGGAGGAGCGGGAGAAGGCACGGTGCGGCTGGGTGCGAGCCCCCTGCAGCAGCAGGCTGGAGCAGACCTGATGCAGGAGCCACGGGGGTGGGGCCAGGCGGCTGGCTTGTGAGGGTGATGGGACTGGCCAGCGTCACGCTGTGCTGGCCCCTGTTCCCTCTTGCTGGCCCCCCCGCACTGCCCTAGCGCCTGCCCCCCTGGCCCCCCTGCCTGACCTGCTCCAGCTGTCCTGCTGCCTGCGGTCCTGAGCTGAACAGCAGCGGCCGGCCACCTGGTTGAGGGATATGGCTCCCTGGTTCGGCTATGGTCTTGGGATGTGGCTATGGGATATGGCTGGGATATGGCTGGGGTCCTGGGATATGGCTCCCTGGCTCAGCCTGGGGCACAGCCACTGCTCCTGCTGCTTGCTGTCAGCTGCGCATGTCACCCTTGGTGAGGGATGTAATGATGGCCAATTATGGACATGCATGCAGCAGTGTGTATGCAACTGGTATTGCTGTGCAACCACCTTTGAGCACGCATGGCATCTGAGGCTGGATGGACATCCTGGCTAGCACGACCCACGCAATTACTGCCAGTAAATGCGTTGGAGCAGCTGTTATACCTGGATGTCATCAGTCCGCAGCAATGTACTGGCTGGGGATGCTTCTGCTGGAATCCAGCAATGAGGGCGCATGCTGGGCTCTGAGCTTGCCCAGCTTTTCGCCAAGCTGGCCTGGGCATGGATGCCTTTGTTCAAAGGTTTGTGCAGACATTTGGATTTCCCCAAGTCATCTTCTGCCATCGTAAACGAAGTAGGCACGCAAACAACACATCTGCCTCCAAGGTGTCATTCGACATGTCTGTGGCATACGCATAATGAGAGCGCAGGTTGGGTGCCAAGGTCTACCTTTTGCACTGAAGTAGCTCACGAACCCCGCAGGTACACTGCGGGAAGCAGGACAGGCAGGACAAACTCGTCAACAAGGTAAGAAGGTTCGCAAGCAAGTGAAGCAGCTAAAACTACGCGTCTCACAGCAGCTGCTGGGGGGCGCCAGGAAAAGCTCCTGGGCCGCCCTCTGCGATGCCAAGCGCACCCATAGGCTGTGTATTTGGTGTCGTTGGGATGAGCAGCAGCGCGACCGACATGTGAAAAAGCAAGTCGAAAAGCACCTGGTAGTTGGAACGGCGCAACTCTTCAAGTAGCGACCCCGGCATCCCTGGCTGGGTGGAGCAAGTGCTGCTGGTAGTGCACGAGTAGGAGCAACATAGTTGTTTTGTTAATGCAAACAAAAAAACTAACAATTTTCGCGTGTTTGTGGCGGCTTATCAATGTTTTCTATGGCTAAGAAAAAAAGACGAACCGTGTCTAAGCCAGTGCCGAAGGACTCAGACAGTGACCTTTTGGACCGCGACGAAGCACTACAGCCGGACCTCACCGAGGCGCAGCGAAATAAAAAGGCTTTCGGAGCTGCCCGCGATAGGGACAACACATACCACGGGCTTGGATGTCAAGCATGATAAGAAAGTTGTTGAAACCTGAATCGAATCAGAAGCATGAAATGAATACCCGGCACACGATAGTCAAGCAGCGGGGCGGGAGCCCGCCCGGCTACAGCGGCATCATGATCAGATCTGATCAGAGGCGGCGAAGCTTGCCATCAGCAAGCAGAGCAGGGCTTGCAGGCAGCGGTGCAAATGCGGCATTGCTTCCGCTCGTCGCAGCTGATCTGCATAAGCCAGAATCAGCATGGCTTGGCCTTGCCCAACCCTGCTATGCACCATGTGCCTACCACCACCACCACCACCACCTCCCAATCTCGACACCCTATCCCAGCCCCACCAACACCCAGCCCAGCCCAGCCCAGCCCAGCCCAGCCCAGCCCAGCCCAGCCCAGCCCAGCCCAGCCCAGCCCAGCCCAGCCCAGCCCAGCCCAGCCCAGCCCAGCCCAGCCCAGCCCAGCCCAGCCCAGCCCAGCCCAGCCCAGCCCAGCCCAGCCCAGCCCAGCCCAGCCCAGCCCAGCCCAGCCCAGCCCAGCCCAGCCCAGCCCAGCCCAGCCCAGCCCAGCCCAGCCCAGCCCAGCCCAGCCCAGCCCAGCCCAGCCCAGCCCAGCCCAGCCCAGCCCAGCCCAGCCCAGCCCAGCCCAGCCCAGCCCAGCCCAGCCCAGCCCAGCCCAGCCCAGCCCAGCCCAGCCCAGCCCAGCCCAGCCCAGCCCAGCCCAGCCCAGCCCAGCCCAGCCCAGCCCAGCCCAGCCCAGCCCAGCCCAGCCCAGCCCAGCCCAGCCCAGCCCAGCCCAGCCCAGCCCAGCCCAGCCCAGCCCAGCCCAGCCCAGCCCAGCCCAGCCCAGCCCAGCCCAGCCCAGCCCAGCCCAGCCCAGCCCAGCCCAGCCCAGCCCAGCCCGTTTGCCGCATGTAGGAGTGGGAGGGGGTGGGAAGGGGGAAGGGGCGGTGAGAGGGGGTGGGGAGGGGGGCGGGAGGGCGAGGAAGGCTATGCTAGGCCAGGAAGGGAGTAACAGAGTGGACCCGGCGGCGGCGACCGCTGCGCAGCGGCGCGACAATTGCTGAAGATGTACCCTCGACGGCGCTATCACGTATACGTGCGAGGCGGGATAAGCGCGGAGTTGTGCGTCTAAGCGTAGACTACTAACTTGGGTTCTGGGGGCCTGCATACCACGTGCAGCCTTGCTGTAATGCTCCTGCAAACAACAAGGTAGTTGTAGAAGAGCGGCACGCGTTTCGTTTTGTAACAAATACCGATCATTTTCTACAAAGTGCCATGCCGCAGTGCTGTCGCCGCTCTGTGCCATGACCACTGTTCTTTACTCACTGCCACCAGCCTGGGGCCTGGCTTCGGCGTCGCCAGGTTGTGCGCAGATTGAGGTCAGCGCTGAACAGCTGCGGGGCGTTCGCGGTAGGCAGCAATGCTTATCGTGTGTGTCCATACCGCGCAGGCCTACCTGCGTCTAGCTGGCGTCAGCTTTGAAGTGCAGCAATGTGCATCAAGCAGCAGGTCGCCCACAGGTAATGTAGCAAGATCCTTAGTGGCTGTTTACCGGAGCCCAACACCTACTCACTCTCACCGGATGTCATTATTTGCTGTCCATACCCTCTTCTCAGGCCAGTTGCCGGCCCTAGAACATGCTGCCCAAGTCTCTGTCCGAGCTGCCACCGAGTTTTCAGCCTCTCGGGCGTGCATTGCCTTGGCACAGCAAGCTGTTCACGACCTAGATGCTCATCTGACCATGGCGCAGCGAGCGGAGCTGCTGGCCTTCAGCAGCCTGGTTGAGAGCAAGCTGGAGACAGCTACCCTATACAGCATGTGGTGAGGTGGGGGCACGCAGCCCGCAGGGCCTGCAGGGCAGCCAGACAGCCTGGCGCTGCGTTACCGCTGCTTTGATACATCATCATCACCATCATCATCACCGTCATCATCATCATCATCATCGCTGTCATTGATCAACATTGTGTGACGTTTGGTAAACATAGCGCCAGCAGCATGCGTGCAAACACCATGTCGCTCCTAGCAAAGGTAGCTACAGCCTGTCTAAAGATCAGCTAGGGCTCAGTACACCCATAGCACCCACCGCGCCCACCACCACACCTTGCACACAGGCTCCACAGCAAGCAACAAACCACCACTTCAACCACAAAGGCGAAGAGCCGTTGAGCTGTATACCTCACAGCTGTCAATGAGGGGCAGGGGGGACATAGTGAGCACACCATAGAGGTGACCTGAGTCAGGGGCGTGCTGCCACTAGCTGGCTCACTCCCCATGCATCGCCTCCTACCACCGTATGCAACACCCACTCCCAAGGCACCCAAGTCACTCCCAAGGACCCAAGTCAGGCATAAACCCCACGAAAACTCATCCCAGTTCATGTCTGACTGTGGTCCAGTCTTGAAGGGTACAGTTGCCCTATGTGGCATCGGCGTGTGCACATGTGCATGCAGGTGCGAAAGCAAGGGGTGCAGCGAATACATCAAGGTGAGCCAGCCAGCTCTCAATCGCTACCCAGCCACTTCCAGATGACCTCATCCTGGCTCCCCACCTCCCTTCACCTCCCACCACCTCCTCTTCCACTTCCCATGGGCGTTTCACCGCTGGCGGACGCACCGCCAGCATTGCTGCACCACATGGAACGTCCCCTGTGCATGTGTGGTTGCTCCATCACTGCCCCTGCTGCTGCCCCTCCAGCCCTGCCTGAACCCCTCCTCCCCCACATGCGTGACCCACCCTGACTCCCAGACACCCCCCTGGCCCCCCCATGCTACCCCACACCCCCCTGACGCCCTGCAGGCAGCCTTCAGCGGCACCCCCTTCCCTCTGAACTACCTCCTGGCCTGGGGCCAGCGCAGTGCAGCGCAGCGCCGCCTGGCCAACCTTTCACCAGACACCGTGTATGTGGAGGCTTGCAGCACCCTGGCCGCGCTGGCAGACAAGATGCGGGCGGGGGGCGGGCCCTACATCATGGGTGCACGGCCCTGCAGCCTGGATGCGCTGCTGGCAGGCCACCTCCTGTTCTACCGCTACTCCTCAGCGGCAGCGGCTGCTCTGAAGGACAAGGTGGCTGCTGCATGGCTCACTGTTCAACTGACAATGTTGATGGTGATGGTGATATCACTGAGTGGCAGTGGGTAGCATGTGGGGCGAGGTGCTGGCCAGCATCACTGATGGGGTGTGACCTACCAGGGGGTCGGCTAGGGACCATAGTCACACCATGATCACACCATGATCACACCTGGATCATACCTGGATCACGCAGCCTGTGCCAGCAGCATAGATATGGAGATATGGGGCATACCCTTGACACCACTGCCTGCCTGCCTGCCTGCTACCCCGTCTGCCATCGTCCGCCCGCTTGCCCACCTGCCCATCTGCCCACCTGCCTGCCCACCTATCTGCCTGCCTGCAGGTGTGCAGCTGCCCAGTGCTGACACAGTACCTGCAGCAGCTAGAGCCACGAGTGCTGCCTCCTGCAGGCAGCAGCAGCAGCAGAGCGCAGCCCAGAGGCCGTCAGGCCAGCCCAGGGGGACCAGGGGGTGGGGCAGCAGACGGCGCAGCCAGCACCTCACAGCAGGAAGGAGGCGGCTGGTCTGATGCTGCCCGGGTGAGGGAGGCCATGAGGGTGGGGGGGGCAGGGTGGGCAGCCAGGTGGAGGGTGGTGCGTCACATCAACAGACTGTGCTGTTCAAGCCTCCAGTGCTGGCGGCCAGCCTGGTGTCACTCCTCACACATGACACGGGGTGTGATGTTGTTTGCCTTGTGAGTGCCGGGGTGTGATGCTGGTTGTCATGTGTGACACAAGGTGTCCTGTTGTCTGCAGGGCAAGCCTAAGCCCAGCCGGCCTGCAGAGCCTACCCCTGCTGAATTGGAGTTCAAGCGCAAGAGCTGGTGGTGGCTGGCAGGCGCGGGCTCCGTCACCCTGGGCTATGTGCTGCTGAGCGGTCGGTACATTGATGTGAGTGTGGTGCCATGTTGTGGTGTGCAAGGCACCCAACCCTAGTTTTGCTGGGGTCAGGAGCCCCAGGAAAAGCATCAGGCCTCCTGGCCCCAAGGTCAGCTACCTGCAACCTGCGTGAGTGATTTGCCATGTGCCTGTTTCAATTTCCAAGGTATGTCTCAGCCAGGAGTGGGGCCTGGCTATGGGGGAGATGCCTGAGCATGGGAGATGTGCTGGAGACCTATGGCTGCCCATGGCATGTGGAAGGGCTGTTAGTAAGAGGGCTTGACAGGGACCTGTGAGGGGCGGCTTAGGGGCTGCAGGCAGGCACTGGGTGTTGGCCTGCACGTGCGCATCTTAGGCGACAACGGTGTGCACACTGCTGCAACCCTCCCACAGCGGCCTCTTGGCCCTTAGCCTGCGGACAGGCTGCAAAGATAGAAAGCTCACAGCCCGGCTGCAGCATGGGCAAGCAGGCCTGGAGGTGCGGGTTGGGAAGCAAGTGAGGAAGCCATCCGTGGATGAATTGTGCGTGGCGTTGCTGCACGGATGCCTTTACCATCGTGCGCGTGTTACTGCCGCTGCTGCCGCTGTAGGTCCAAGCCTTGTCCCAGGCCTTGTCCCAGGCAGATGAGGACGACGAGGACGAGGATGAGGCGGGCGAGGAGGACAACGACAGCGAGTAGAGCTGCACGGCCCTGATATGTGCTCCGACGCTCCCCGGCATTGCGCACCTTGAGAGGTAGCAGAGCTTTTCCCTATGCTGGATTACACGGAGGGCTCAAGTTTGACGTCAGCTTTAACATTGGCACGTGGCGTGGTTATGTGTGAGCCGCACTGCGTATCACACATGTAAGTGTGTCTATTCGCGTTACAGACAGCATTGTTCAAGCTCCCAACGAGTGTATCGTGGTGCTGTACTTTAGTGAATGCCAGGTCCTTTGATTCCTGTGCTTCACCAAGTCGAGGTTGGCCTGTCTCGCGACCAACTGGGACAGGACCTGGAGGTAACGCATTGCTGCATTGCTGCTAGGTACTGTTCAGAATGAGTTGCCTGTCGGACTGGATTGTATGGCGGTCAGGGCTGTGACAAGACGTCCCTGTGACTGCGTGCGGCCCGTGTCTGAGCGTTGTACAATGCGATGGATCCGCCAGGCTCTTCAAATGCGCGTAGGCGGATGCTATCGGCAATGCAGCAGCCTTCCATGCCCACTGCTGCACAAGTGGGTGGCATACGCCCATCGTCCGCAATGAACGCCTCTAACACCTGAGCCTCTAACACTAAGTAATAGCAATAGGTCACCCCCGCCATTGGCTGCACCGCAGTCTGCACCCCCATGGCTCAAGAGATGACTTAACTCAACGCATTTCTGCACGGATGAGGTCGCCGATTGGTGCGATGAGCTGGCGATGGCCTGACTAGAGTGCAGCCAGCCCCAGCGGTTTGCCGGGTGGCTGGCCCCCAACACGCGACGTGTTCTGGAGCCTCGCAGGCAATCTTAGCGACTGGTATAGGTAGCCTGGACCCAGCTCGACGTGAATTTCGCATTTGGACTGGACAATGTTCAGGTCAGCACGCAACAGTGCTGCTGCGTCCTAGCACGCATCAAGACCCTCTCCCAAGATGGAGGCGTGACCGCGACGGCGGATTGCTGCCAGGTGCAATTTGCAGAATTGCAGTCTCGCACAAGAATATCCATACATTGATGCCTGTGGCTCCCGAGCAACCACGAGCCGCAAAAATCATTCAATATGCAGAAATTGAGCTGTAATTGTGTTTGCCAATGTGTAGGCCAGTGAAGGTTATGGGTGCTCTGAAAGCGAGTGAGGTTATGGCACAGCGCAGGGCTGCTGAGGCAGAAGCCAAGGCCCAGGCTGTTGCCGCTGAGGCTGAAGCCCAGGCCGAGGCTGAGGCCCAGGCCGAGGCTGAGGCCCAGGCTGAGGCCCAGGCTGATGCTGGTGCTTATGAGGCTGAGGCGCAGTTGCACGAGCTTGTGCTGGACGACGCTATGCAAGCAACTGTATGCTGCATGTGTGAGGCTGATGTGGAACGCATGCATGATAATGTGGGGGGGTGCAGGGCAATGCACCGCATGGTGTTCACACCCTGACAGGGAGCAGCCTCAGTGGGCCATGGCTGCTTGTGCATGCAACACGTGCATGAGTGTGCTATGCCAGCCATGCATGAAGCCTGACACCACTACCCCACTTGAGCCCATGCCCATGTTTCGAGACACTGTGAAGGAGGTGAGGGATGACGAAGAGTGTTATGCATTGTCAATGTGGTTCCATCCCAATTTGATGCATGATGAGGTGTGCTTTGGCAAACTGACAAACACACACTGTGCACGATATCGCATGCACATGGGGTGGAAGAGGCAAGAGGAACGTCGGACGTTGCGTCGTTTGGTGTTGAGGGAGCTGAGAAGTGAGCAGCTGGAGTTTGAGTATGAGGCGGACGGTTAATGTGGCTGGGTGTAAGGTGCACGGGGGTCTATTTCGGAGCAGCATCAAGGGCCCAATCGTGAACATAACACGTTTCTGTCAACAACTGGCAGTGCATCATTTGACGACCTGGTTGGACAATTAAGTGAACTGCAAGAATTTTGACATGGGGTCACTTGACATGGGGTCACTTGACACAAAAAACAAAACAAAAACTTGTGTCAAGTGACCCCAGGTCAATTTTGACATGGGGTCACTTGACACAAAAAACTGAGCGCGTCCATGCAGCGGAGCCACCGAGCGCGATAGCTGTTCTCTGATCACAGCCCCACTAAGTAGGCTATTCCCGACACAACGCGACCCGATCTCTCAGCACCCCCGCCCGCCCCGGCACTGGTGCACATCAGCCCGAGCAGCCCACTAGCTTCGCGTTGATGAGCTACACCGCCCTGCGTAAGAATCGCTGTAAAATTCTTAAAGACCGGTAAGATGTTATCAGGGGTGCAGCCAATGGCGGGGGTGACCAATAGTAATAGCTCTTGCCCACACACACCCCTTGTGGGGGGTTCAGTATTGTTTTATGTTGGGAATGTCTGGCTTGAGCTGGCTACCGCTGCAACATGCGCCGCTAATTGCACAACAAGGCCTTGCTTGTTGAGCACACGGACATCACTTCCCTCCATTGATGCTGTAATGGATAGTGGATATTGAGACATGTACTTTCTCGTGTTTGACTGCATGTGTGCAGGAGTGCAGATAAGAGCCAATGACGGTTTGCAACCAAGTAAATACCGTTAGTTCATACATCACATACGTCATCAATAACGGGGTCGTCGTGGGCATTTATAACGCCATACCTTGCGCAGCTTAGGTCAGCGCATAGTCGCCGCCGACTGCGCGCTTTTAAGCAGAGATACTAAGTATTCTCGCAGCGTTATTGAGTCGCACTTATAAAACCTGTGCGATATGAGAGGTGCCACGCCGAGGCCGCAGGATGTAGGAAGCAATGGCGGGAAGCATAGGCGGGAAGCCCTTGCGGGCTCGCCTGCAGGGCCTGCAGCTGAAACAGCTGTAGCAGACTTGCGACAGTCTCTGGCCGCAGTGGGCATCGCCACCCGCGAGCAAGTTGCGGAGCTCGAGCAAAACAGCAGTGGCCTGCACCTAGGCCCCGACAGCATGTCAAACCATCAGCGCGCCGCCGCGGTCCGTGATGCAGCTGCCGCAGCACTGCGCGCAGAGCAGGAACCTGAGCGAGTAGGTGCCGCACGGACAGTCGCGAGGGTCAAGCCGAGTGCGATTGAGACCGACGGCGAGACGCCGACCACGACTACCGTGCACCTTGCGCCATTGGGCGGGCCACCCAGCAATTTCGAGGCCGCGAGCAGCGGTCAAGGACCGACGCAGTACGGCAGCGGCACTAACAGCGCCGCTCCCGGCCCGACAGCCCCCACAGCTGGTAGCCTGGCGGGCGGCAAGTCAGGCACTGGGACTTCCACGCCTCCCTCTGCTGGGGCCAAGGCTATGACGGCAGTTGCCAGCACTGCTGCTGGCACAGGCAAAGCTGCAGCCAAGGCAGCCCAGGGTGCCTCCACCGCTGCCGTGTCAGCTGCCAACACCGCAGCACATGCAGGGCAGGAGGCCACCAGCACTGTTGCCAAAGTAGGCAAGGGGGCTGCCGACCTCAGCCAGAGTGCAGCCAGCACGGCCGTCGATGCCAGCAAGACGGCTGCCAGCACCACTATAGACGTAGGCAGGTCTGCTGCATGCAACACAGTGGCAGCAGGGCAAGGGGCTGCCAGCGTGGGGCTGAGCGCTGCCAGCACTGCCGCTGATGCTGGTGAAGGGGTTGTGAAGGCTGGTTTGGGTGTCATGGGGCAAGCTGCTGATGCTGGCATGAGCGCTGCCAGCACTGCTGCTGATGCTGGCAAAGGGGTTGTGAAGGCTGGTTTGGGTGTCACGCGGCAAGCTGCTGATGCTGGCATCAGCGCCGCCAGCACAGCTGCTGACGTTGGCAAAGGGGCTGTGAAGGCTGGCTTGGGTGTCACGCGGCAAGCTGCTGATGCTGGCATCAGTGCCGCTAGCACAGCTGCTGACGTTGGCAAAGGGGCTGTGAAGGCTGGTTTGGGTGTCATGGGGCAAGCTGCTGATGCTGGCATCAGTGCCGCTAGCACAGCTGCTGACGTTGGCAAAGGGGCTGTGAAGGCTGGCTTGGGTGTCATGGGGCAGGCCGCTAACGCTGGCGTGAGCGGCGCTAGCACTGCTGCCAGACTAGGCAAGGGCGCAGTGGATCTGGGTATGGGCACCACTGGCAAGGCCTTGGAGCTAGGGAAGAGCACAGCAGCCACTGCTGTGGGTGTTGGCAAGGGTGCAGCAACCACTGCCATTGACATCGGTAAAAGTGCAGCAACTACAACCATTGGCATTGGAAAAAGCGCAGCAACCACAACCGTGGACATTGGCCAGGGGGCGGCCAGCGGTGCAGTCAAGCTGGGCAAGGGGGCGGTGGGTGCAGCTACGGCAGCGGCATCTGCTGCAGGTGAGAGGGAGAGGACTGATGACCTGAGGCACTGGGCCAACACCCCTCTTCACCCACCCCACCTCACACCTCACACCTCTCTCAACTCCTCGCCAGCAGGTTGTGCATCACTATCCGCTGGCCTACCTGCCCCTGCCTGCCCTTTCCTGCCCCTGCCTGCCCCTGCCTGCCCTTGCCTGCCCCTGCCTGCCCAGCCCACCTGCCTACCTGCCTACCTGCAGGCAGCACAGCCCGGGGGGCAGTGCATGTGGCAGGGGAGGCCCTGCAGCGCACCGGCTCCCTGGTGGAGTGGAGCCAGCAGCAGGCCAGCCAGGTGCGGCGAGCCACAAGGGGGCCCCTGACCCCCTCACTGCCCCTCCTCCTCCCCTTGCCCCTTCAGAGCCTAAACACCAAACCCATACTTCAAAAGTACTGGAGGGGCTAAGCAGGGTAAAGGAGCGTCCACCCCTGCCGCCCCTGCCACTCTTGCCACCATTGCCGCCACTTATCCTCCTGCCACCTGCTGCTGCTGCTGCTGCTGCTGCTGCTGCTGCTGCTGCTGCTGCTGCTGCTGCTGCTGCTGCTGCTGCTGGCCCTGCCTGGTAGCCCAGGTGAGCACCACCATCTACTCCTCCACCATCCACCCCGTGTTGTCTTTCCTCTGGTGGCTGTACCTTACGCTGCCCTACCAAACAGTCGCCTGGCTGGTCAACAGCAGCTGGGCGCTAGTGCAGCGGGTGGCGGGGGCATGGCTGAGTGCTGGCTACACAGTGACCTCCACCACCACAGGCCTCATCAACAGGTGGGAGGGGCAGGCTGCAGGGAGCTAGTGACCGCAGCATCCCTAGGGCAGGCAGAGCAGGGCTGAGTAGAGGATAAAGGCAGAGACCCCTTCTCCTTCCTTCTCCTCCCCCTCCCTCTCCCCCTTCCTCAGCTTGCTTGAAAACAGGCATAGCTGCCAGGCAAGACTCCCAAACATGACAAATGTCTGAAACAACTTCCACCCTCTCCCCATCCCCTCCTCGCATCCCTTCCACTTCCAACCACACCCCTGCCCTTTTGCCCTTCCCTCCCCTCCCCTGCCCTGCCCCTCGCTGCCCCTCCCCAGCTGCCCTGCACCACCCCCTGCCTCTCACCCTCCCCTCTCCCTCCCCTGTTCCTCCCCGTCCCCTGACCAGGGTGGCTGATGTGGCGTTCCGCGTCATCTTGGGCGGCCTGCGCAACGTGAACAGCAGCATGGACGGCCTGGTCAACCACACCCCGCGGCTGATCCGGGACACGCTGGCAGAGGTGGCCGGGGGCAGACGCGCTCGCCGCAGAGCAGCGGGTGTGGGACGCACCAGGCATGCCGCCCCCACCACCTCCACTACCAGCTCCAGTTCAGGGTCAGGGCTGGAAGAGGAGGAGGAGGCAGCTATTGAACCGGACAGGCTGGCGATGCTGGAGGTGAGGGAGGGCAGCCAGGGCAGCAACAGGACAGCTGCCAGGGGACCTGATTACCTGCCTGCCAGTCAGGGTACCCTCCAGTCAGGGTAAGGGAGTAAGGGTAAAGGACAAGGTAAGGATAAGGGTAAGGATAGGGGTAGTAAGGGTAAGGGAGGGCAGCGACGGGACTATGGCCAGGAGGGCCTGATGGTCTGCCTGCCTGCCTGCCTGCCTGCCTGCCTGCCTGCCTGCCTGCCTGCCTGCCTGCCTGCCTGCCTGCCTGCCTGCCTGCCTGCCTGCCTGCCTGCCTGCCTGCCTGCCTGCCTGCCTGCCTGCCTGCCTGCCTGCCTGCCTGCCTGCCTGCCTGCCTGCCTGCCTGCCTGCCTGCCTGCCTGCCTGCCTGCCTGCCTGCCTGCCTGCCTGCCTGCCTGCCTGCCTGCCTGCCTGCCTGCCTGCCTGCCTGCCTGCCTGCCTGCCTGCCTGCCTGCCTGCCTGCCTGCCTGCCTGCCTGCCTGCCTGCCTGCCTGCCTGCCTGCCTGCCTGCCTGCCTGCCTGCCTGCCTGCCTGCCTGCCTGCCTGCCTGCCTGCCTGCCTGCCTGCCTGCCTGCCTGCCTGCCTGCCTGCCTGCCTGCCTGCCTGCCTGCCTGCCTGCCTGCCTGCCTGCCTGCCTGCCTGCCTGCCTGCCTGCCTGCCTGCCTGCCTGCCTGCCTGCCTGCCTGCCTGCCTGCCTGCCTAATGCTTCGCCTGCACTGTAGCCTTGGTGCTTGACCAGCTTGTGGGCATGCCAGGGTGCGGGTGAACCTGCAGTGTAAGCAGCGATTAGGTAAGGAGGGGTTGCTGAGCCATTCCTGACAAACAGTTGGCATGCCCATTGGTGGCACGGTGGGGCAGTGGTGGGGCAGTGGTGGGGCAGTGGTGGGGCAGTGATGGGGCAGCGATGGGGCAGCGATGGGGCAGCGATGGGGCAGCGATGGGGCGGTGAAGCAGTGGTGCGGTGGTGGGGCAGGGGTGGGCCAGTCATACAGAGAAACAAAACCCACATCAAAACCGGCAATAGCTGGCGGCAGCTGCAACAAGGCCCATGGGGGGGTCAGCAGGGGCTGGCAAGGGCTATCCAGTCCCTAGCTCCTGTCCCGGCGGTTTGTCAGCTGCAGGAGACGGATGTGGCGCGGGCCGCGAATGAGGCCCTGCACAACGTGTTCGCACACGAGGAGGAGGAGAGTGGGAAGGGTGGGGAGGCCAGCCAGAAGCGGGGCACGCTGCTGGCCGAGGTGAGGCTCGGGGGTGGGCTGGGTGAGGGCAGGGTGAGGCTCGGGGCTGGGCTTAGGGTGCAGGCTTAAGGTGCAGGGGCCCAGGGGGGGTGACTATGGCCAGGTGGGTAGCAGAGACTGAGGGTTTTGTGAGCAGAGGTCACACCCATCACACCCCTCACACCCCTGTACCCCCTACCATAGACTCCACATCCCCCGCCCCATTTCCTGGTTGGGCAGAAGGGAGCAGATGAGCAGGGGGAGGGGGCTGGGACTGTCGCTGGTAGCCAGTGGTGGAGGCCGCCATTCAGTCGTGCTTACCCAGCAGCCAACAGCCGTCAGGGGTCAGGATCCTGCACACCAATCTCCCCACCCCGCGCACTTCACCCCACCCCATCAGCTGCCTATCAGCTGCCTATCAGCTGCCTATCAGCCCCCACCCTCAGTCACCCGCCCTCCCTCCCTGCCCCCGCCCCCTGCTCATCTGCTCCCGCCTGATGTCCCCCTGGTGGCCCCCGCCCCCCCTCGCTGCCCCCGCCCCCTGCTCATGTGCCCTGGCCGGCTGGCCCCCCGCAGGCTCGGCTGATGGTGTGGCACGCCTGGATGCTGGTCGCCCTTCAAGTCACGGCGGTGCGCGTGGTGCTGCGCATGACGGAGGGCATGTTCACCTGGGCCGCCTCCGCCTGGCTGCAGCTGGCCAAGGCCTCAGCCATACTGGCTGTCATTGCTGTGGCGGCACCCGCGGCAGCGTCTGCGGCGGCTGTGGCCTGGCTGTGTCGTTTCGTCTTGAACCAGGTGAGGGAGAAAGGAGGTACGTGGGGGAGGGGTCAGGTTGCAGGGTTTGATGAAGGGAGGGCTTGGCCCTATCTCTTCTGCAGCTTGAGCCTGAGGCCATAGCTGAGGCCATGGTCAGGGAGGGGAGGGGCGAGGGTTGCAGAAGGGGTCCCTCATGCGAGCAGATTGAAGCTGATGCCCTGGATGCCTGCCTGCCTGCCTGGCGTGCCCCGCCTTCTGCAGGTGCTGTCGCTGCGTGTGTATGGGCAGCGGCTGCGTGGTTTGTGGGCCACCCCCCTTCACTCTGTGGCGGTGCGCGCCAATGCCCTGCTGCAGCCGTACCTGCTGCCAGAGCCCGCAGAGGGCAGCCAGTTGGAGGGTGAGCCCTGAGCCTGCTGCCCCAGGTTTACCCTGCTGCCACTGCCCCACACACAAGGTGGTGCATGCCCCCTCTCTCATTTATAGAGCCAAGCCGTCTTGACAGGCGAAGAGGTCAAGGGATCGAACCCTGTCAGGCACAAAATAAGATGGTGTGAGGGGAGGTTTGAAACTTTAGTCCCATAGATGATATGCTGTGATGTGCTGCGGACCTGCAGCAAGGTGGGCATTGTGCAGCAAGGTGGGCATTGTGCAGCAAGGTGGGCATTGTGCAGCGAGGTGGGCATTGTGCAGCAAGGTGGGCATTGTGCAGCACGTCAATATATTTACAGTGGGCCCATGGCGTCCATGACTCACCCTCAAATGCTATGTTGCAGGGCATTGGAAGGGAAGCAGCAAGCAGAGCCAGGGCACTGTGGTCGCTCCTCTGCAGCCTGCCATCCAGCTGCCTTCCAGCTCCCACACCTACCCCGATGTTGCCGCCACCCTCGCCCTCACCCCTAACTCTCCCCGACCAGGATGTGGCTGTCCCTCCCCCTGCTCCCTGCCTTGCCTTGGCTTTCCCGACAAGTCCAATCATGCCAGCCAGCCTTGCATGTCAAGCAAAAACCTGTCATCAGACATGCAGCCTGCTGCTGTGTGGCCTCTCTGTCATTGCATGTCAAGCGGGAGCCTTGCATGTCAAGCAGGTGTATGCCTGCTGCTGTGTGGCCTCTGTCATTGACCCCACCCCTCACTGCTGTGCCTGCTGCTGCTGGCTGGCCACCCCTGAACACGCCTTGCCTCCCACTACCACCACAACTGCTGCTGCTGCTGCTGCTGCTGCTGCTGCTGCTGCTGCTGCTGCTGCTGCTGCTGCTGCTGCTGCTGCTGCTGCTGCTGCTGCTGCTGCTGCTGCTGCTGCTGCTGCTGCTGCTGCTGCTGCTGCTGCTGCTGCTGCTGGTTTGGTTCAGAGGGGAGCAAGCGCCAGCCTGGCTTTGCCATTGAGGTGGAGGGAGAGGCGTCGGCAGATGAGAGCGAAGGGGAGGAGGTTGATGAGCAGGACAGTGGTAAGCTGAAGGAGGGGCAGTGCAGCCTGGGCTCATGGGCACCTGTGTAGTTCATTCGACTGTGCCCCCTGTTTTCTGCCGGCCCCCACTCCCGTCCCATAGCCAGCCACCTGACCAAACCTAGGGTGGTCCTCCTGCCCCTTGGCCTCATGCACCCCATGCCCTCCCCCTGGTGGCGATGTGCTGCAGGCCTGCTGTTCGGGCTGCTGCCCAGCCTGACCCGCATGCGGCTGGGAGCGGCTCAGGCCTTGCGCCAGGCTGAGGACACCACAGGGCAGTGGCTGCCTCACCTGGAGGTAGGGAGGGGTCCCTGGGGGGGGGAGCAGCAGGGGGGGGAGCAGCAGCCGGGTAGGCCGAAAGGCAAGGTCAACAGGTAGGCTGACCCGCAGGCTGTCCGCTGGGAGGCCGGGCACAGTGTGAGGGTGGCTGAGCCAAAGGCCAATGGCTAGGCTGCTAGGCACTGCTGTCAACAGGTAGGTCAGCAGGTTGACCTCCTTGTTGACCAGCAGGCTGTCCGCTGGGAGGCCAGGCCTGGGTGCGCACGGCTGTACTGCGGTGCTGGTTGGCAGGAGCAGCTGGTGGTGGGCGGGTGGTGTCAGCTGGCAGCTCTGGAAGACCCTTAGGTGGCCAAGCAGATGATGACCACCCCCTTCATCACCCAGGCTGGGCAGCACATGCAGCGCTGCCTGCAATGATGCCTGCATGCCTGGACCCCTCCAGTACCTCCCACCCTCTGGCCCTTGTTAGCCTGGACCCCCCTTTGCCTCCTGCTGCTCAGGGGCAGCAGCACGAGGGCGAGGAGGGAGCAGCGGAGGCCACACCCCCTGACCATGACAGCGTGAGTGGGGTAGGGGTCAGCCGCGCCCAGCTGCGTCGGGCAGCGGGCACAGCGGATGAGGCGTGGAGCAAGTCATCCACCCTGGCTGCTGCCACCGCCTTCACGCTGGCAGATGCTGGGAGGGTGCTGCTGCAGGCCTTGGCGCAGAGGTGGGGCGGGGGCGGGGGCGGGGGCGGGGGCGGGGGCGGGGGCGGGGGCGGGGGCGGGGGCGGGGGCGGGGGCGGGGGCGGGGGCGGGGGCGGGGGCGGGGGCGGGGGCGGGGGCGGGGGCGGGGGCGGCATGCCGCCTAACCCGTGCAGATATGTATATAGGTATGTATAGGTATGTAGGTAAAGCTAGCGCTAGGCTGGAGATATGGAATGGGACACTGAACCAAGGAGGAGGCGTGAAGGCCTTCCCAAACTTTGGGCTGATACAAAAGTCACATTTTGGACCGCTGCATCACACTCGCAGCCTGCACTGAGGTCCACCCCCCCTGTGAGGACTTGCACTAGGGCTGCTGGACTGCTGACCTTGTAAGCCTCCATCTCCTCCGCCGCCTCTGATCCGTCGCCCTTCCTCCTCCTCCTCCTCCTCCTCCTCCCTGCCCTGCCCTGCCCTGGGTGCAGGTTGAACATCCCCCTCCCCTCCTGGCTGCCGGGCCTACACTCCGCCAGCGTCACACATGCCGGTGAGGAGGCAGCCGTGGTTGACTTCAACGCAGCAGCGGGCAAGGGGCCAGCCACCCAGTAGGCACTCCCATGCAGCTGCAACCATGAGGCGCTGGTGCTTGGGTCAAGCAGGGAAGGGGCTGCAGCCGGGGCCACCACCGCCTAGCTGCGGTGCCGGAGGGGAGAGCAGGTGGGGTATGGTGACGCATGGCAGAGTGATGAGTGTGGGGGCGGGGGCCAGGGCCAGGGCGTGAGAGGGGCGGGGGGTGGGCGTGGGTGGGGCGGGATACCTCACACGGGTCATACGTGAGGTGCAGGGGTGGATATGAGCTGACTTTTGTCAGTGTGATTTGTAACCTGGCAGGTAGCAACAGGCATAACGACTGGGCTGTGAAAGTCACCTTTGACCAGTGACTGGGCGTGAGTGTATTTGCGGCAGACAACCCTGCCGGGACTCGAGCTGGGGTGGGCCTCTTGTAGTGATGAGTGAGGTGGGTATGGGCTTGAGAATTGTGTAGGTGGTGGTTGTCCCTTGTGTTGTGTTGGAGTGGGTGTGCCAGGTGTGTCTGTAGCAGTAGCAGTAGTGGTAGCAGCATGACCGGGTGGGCACATGTAGAGTTGTTGAGGGCGTGCTGCCTGACGTGCAATTCTTTAACATTGTGGATGCTGTGTGTCGAGTGCAGATGAGTGACTCTTGACTTTCGGCTGTCGTCTGTATACTGAAGAACAGTTTGGCCATCATCAGATTGCATGTTTGTTTTGAGAGAGGTGCTGATGACTCTTTTGACATGTGCCCTTTTGGCTCGGCATGTCCGTTGGCCCGGGCACAGCAAGTGGTTTGCCTTTGACCATATCCTCATCCTAACATACTCATAACCCTTACGCCTTAAACCTTTATGCTCACCCCGGTAACAACATGGCACAAGTAAGAGTGTGTTGGGCTGGGTGTATCGGAATCAAAACATCTCTTGCAGGCAGTGTAGGGCTTTCCTGATGGTAGCAAAGTTGGTAGGGCTTTCCTGATGGTAGCATAGTTCTATGTGGTGTTGGATGGCAACGCTAGGTGAGAGTCAGCCACACTCAACAACAGTGTTATAGACGGGGCCATGGACATTGATACCTAACCCATCACGCATGTCTAGGGTGCGGTTTTTCTCTAATATTAATCGTGGCTGGACAAGGTTCCCACAGGGGTTCGATTCCCGAGGGCCACAATCTACTTCTATGTTAAAAAAACAATACATACATCGAAGTATACTCAGCTGCTCGTGTCCGTCCCCGTGCATGTGCCTGTGCCATTGACAAGCTCATTCGTGCCACACACAAAAAGACATGTGCTCTGTATGTGGGTGAGGTGTTGGCCGATTTTCAGATGGTACTATTGGAAGGGTGGTGGCTTACGCGGTGATGCCAAGGGCCACAAGCTCAGAGGGCATTGTAGATGCGCCCTTTGGGATATTTGCATGGATATACACCATCATCTCCGCCTTCTTGATCCCGAGCTGTGCCCGTCCCGCCTCATTGGTGTCACCCCAGGCTGACCAATTGCGCTCCGCTGCCGCTGTTGTGATGTGCATGGACAACAAGCGTGTAGCTGCCTCACTGAACAGAGGGTAGTCCTCTCGGGCAGTGAAGTCCCAGAGGCCACGTCGCACGCTGATGTCTGCTGCTACAGTTTTGCCGTCCTCCGATGTGCGCGTTTGCTCCTGGATGCCTGCCAGATCTCTCACCATGTCATCCGACCACACCAAGCTTCAGGTTGGTCAGCTCCTTCCTCACTGCTGCGGTGGAGGCTTTGCTGAGGCGTGTCATGGTGTCCTCCAGCTGCTTTGGTGTGAGGTCCATAAAGGGGGGGCGCGCATGGACACCGGCCCTTGGAGGCTTGAAGTGGGCTGGGTCCACGACATAGGCTGCAGCGTGGACTGGAGCATAGTGCATCTCCGCTCGACGCTTGAAGGCAGCGACCACTCCTAGGGCCAATGGATGCCCTGCTGGCAGCTTTGCCTCCCACGTCTCGGCATGAGTCACGAGGGCCTTCCAGGTGGGCAACACCTGCGGTGAGGTTCATGCATGCATGCAAGTGTAGTGATCACGCATGCAGTTATGACCATGCATGCCCACCTGCCTGCCCCTGTCCTACTTGCCTATCCCACCTGGGCAGCATACGGCGACACCACGCCAACGCAGCCATGTGCCAGACCGACAACTCGCTGCAGCCACCGCACCACCTGCTGCACCAGCTGCGCCTCGGCCTCGTTCACCTTGCTCTTGCCACTGCTCTGTATCACAGATCAAGATGCACAGGATGCTGGCATCTGCCCCGGGGGTCTTCATTGTGGCTCAAGGTTCAAGATGTGCACATACATGTGAAAGCAGTGACTTCCCTTCCAGCTGCTGGCCACACGGGTATTGTTTAGTGAAGATAATTTGACAGCATTGTTGGTGCAGTACTGACCCCAATAGCCTCCTGCCCTTCTGGTAGGTTGACGAACACCACAGGTGATGCATTACCATCCTTGGTCATGGCTCGGGGCACATTGGGCTTCAGTGGTGGGAAGGGCGGAGTGAGCTGTGGTCGCTTGTCAGGGCTGACCCCGGACTTGCTATGCATGCATTCACTATCGTTACGAATGCACCTATGGTCATGCATGCATGCAAACTAGTGTTAGAGTTGCACGTTGCACGTGCAGGTAGGGCATGTCAGCCTCTAGCCTGTGGATGGCATTGCCAATCGGCTCCATCAGATCCACCACCAGGTTCAGCCTCTTCCACCAAGCAGCTACATGCACCCACAGCATGCACCAGCACGCAATACCTTGAAGCTCAAGCTCCTTGCTCAACTCCTCCAGTACTTCCAGGTGTTGATCCTTGATGGCCACAGCGTCCTTCCTCTTGCAAGACACATCCACAACCTTGATGAAGAGCACGCCACCATCCGGCTTCAGTAGGATGAAGTTCACAAGGGGCGCACCCTTGCCAGCAAACTTGTACCTCCAGCCATCGGAGCAGATCACGAAACCATCCTGGCAAATGAGCAAGGATGTCAATACATCAAGAATCTATGACATTGGTATGGATTGGCTGTCAGGATTGGAAATGGTGGTTGGCCTTTGTTCCCCTCATGCACTTGGCTGATTTGAGCGCTTACCTGCAGCAATCTCACTAGTTGCTTCACAGTCAGCTCCTTGACTTCACGATGCTCAAGCTGTGTGGTGCGGTAGAACGTTTCCTTGTGCAAGTCCACACCCAGCATGTCAAAAATTGCTTGTTTGGCTCATGTTCGAGACATCACGTCCATCGCCGTCTTCCCGCGGGCAAGCCTTGCAATGGGCGTATACCAATCCATCCACAACGTACTGGAACTCCCAAGTGTCCTTGAACTTGCTCGCCTCCGCTTTTTTCATCACCACAGACGGCGGGAGCTGTTTCTTATTGTACCATTGTAACAACATCGCAACCTGACCGCTTGCTAGCCGCGGCCGACCAGCCGGCCAGCCGGATTGGCCCATGAAAATGTGACGCGCTTGTAGATGCGACCAGTGCGCTGGGGCCGCACGGATACGATCAAACCGCTTAATGTGGAATCAACGCCGACTAATAGACGACCTAATAACTAATACGACCGGGACTAATCTAATGAGATCAGTTTTCTCATAAGTCGAGCCAGAACCGCTCCTTACGCATGTCATGTATTCGCGCGCAGATTGGAGTCTGGTTCATATGAACAGCAATACATGAAAAGTGCGTTTCCTACTAAAAATCAGACCCTCCCAACTCTGATAAAACCTTTTACACAACCTTGTCATGAACATTCCGGCGCCGGGAAGTGTGCGATTGGCGTAACACCGTGCGGCATGCGATGACCGCTTAGTCTGCTATACACCCGTTATGCCAGGAACCCCGTAAACGAAAAAAGTGCGGCCACCGATCAGCCGGTCGCTCTCAAGACATCGCGCAGCGCAAGTTAGCTATGGGAGTGCTTCGCAATGGCGTGGTGGCCTCCTAACGCTCTAAGGGCAAGTACAGCCGGCAATCCTAATTCCTCCCGGCTCAACTAACCCGACACTGTTTCCTTAATGTAGGCGCGCTCATAGTCTTACATCTGTGAGGGCATGGTCTGAGATAGTACAAAATCAGCATCGCACCTCTCAGTGCGAGGTAAGGACTGACATGTACATGTGCACGAAGCTTGCTATGTTGCTTGTGAAGAACACATTGCATAGAGCAGAATGACCCGCCCTTAGTGCCGCTGTCAATGTAGGGAAAGCATATGTTATCAGAACGTAATTGACCTCGTGCATACTAGTACTCAACAACACCATGCTTGACAATTGTTGCAGGATCTGGCCGCCACCACCACCACCACCACCATCACCACCACCTCCTAGCCTACCTCCACCCTAGCCCATCATGTACACATTCATGTACATGTACACATATATACATGTACACATTCAGCCTAGTGCATGTACACATATATACATGTACACATTCAGCCTAGTGCATCATGTACACATTCGATAGAGCATAGGACAGGCATTCCATGTAGCCAAGCGAGTTCTCTACACACTGGTGTGCTTCGATGCTCAATCGGCAACCTGAGCGAGAAATAAACCTCGTGTAAAGGACACACCCTATTTTCAAGAGAGTTGGGAGGCTCTGACAAAAAACCACCCCCCCGTGATAGGAAGCCCGTATCCCGCAGCCACCCACTCAAAAATATTGGTAAACAGTTCTATGAATAGAGGAGACTCATAGCTACTAGATGGCATACGCAGCAAAAACTATCTCGCTCTCAGCGGTGCTCAGTGCCTGCCCAAAGATCGGCATTTGGATTCAAGCGATTTCGCCCCATGCGAGGCGCGCCGAACTAGCACGCTTCGCCACACTGTTGCGAGTGGCACCAGCAACGCGCAGTAGCAGCCCGCATCGAAAGACTCCGATGGCACTTTCAGTCTTACATTAAACGCGCATTAATTACACTACAGCAGATAATTACATCAAACAACGTACAGGGCTGCAGTTGCATGAGGTTTGCCAACCCCATGTTGGGAACGCCTGTGCAGGACCCTAGCGGCCGCCACCACTCATCAGACCAACTGCAGTCACGATATTTCGTTTGTATTGTGTGACGATGACCTGGTGATATGTCCGCACGCGGTTCGTAGAAGCCTCTAACCGTACAATGTCAGTGACTGCGACCATGGATAATGTGCAGCGTGACCTGAGCCTAACCTCTGCAGAACTACAGCGATTACTTGGGGAACTTGACAGCACACCAAGGGACCACAAGGACCGGGAATGGATGCAACAACGAGTCTTGGCATTGCAGCAGTTTAAGGCTGCATTGCAGCAAGAAGAAGAAGCGTTGCTTCAAAAGGAGCTGTATGAGCTGCAGCAGCGAGGTACAGTGATGGTGCTGTATGCACTACTATTACTGCATGGTGTGGGCCATAGGCATGGTGCTCTGCATTGCAACCACAGTGCTGTGGCTCCTGTTTGTGTGCATGCGAGTGGTTTGATTGAGATGGATAACAGTGTGACTGGTGAGGTAACTGCATGCTGCCTGGTGCCTGGATGGAGTCATGTGTCATGTGTGAAACTTGATTGTGACAGCCAGCCCATCCATGGCATGCACTTGCTGCCGCAGAGAGCAAGCTGTACAGTGGCATCACCTTGTACACCCCAAGGGGTCGGGATAGCTATCGACAGCGCAACTTGAAGTTCACCACTCACACGCAGCTGGCTGCCAAGCTGAGCGCCAAAGGGTATGACACGGTGGCAATTGTGGACAGCATGCCGCTGGAGCAGTTAGGTCCGGATCATGACGGTGCACAGGACGTAGATGATGTTGAGCTGGCAGACGGCATGCAGCTGGCTGTTGTGGTAGATGCGGACCGCACACCTCTTGGCAAACTGGCTGAGCGCTTGTCTGTCGTGGAGGACATGGTAAGTGAACATGGGCACAATACGCACGGCGGCAGCACACAATGTACATTGAATAGAATCAAGTGACAATGGAGTACATTTCAATGTTTTGCTGCAGGTCATTGAGTATGCAGTGTGGCAGCGTGGGTGCATCAGGGCTGACGAGAACCGCAGCCTTGAGTGGGCTGTGCAGTACCTGATCCAGGCTGGGCACAAAGGTGTGGCATTTTGCTGGCAGCTGCATGGATGGATACATGTGCACAGCGTCCATAGCCAACGCTCATGCCATGCAACTGCGGCTGCAGATGTTAGGCCATACGGCTACAAGCAGATCACGCTGAAGCAGGACGGCAGCACCAGACAGATTGAGATTGCTGGTATGGCGGTGTCTGACACAACGGTAGTGCTGGTGGAGCGTAAGCCAATAGTCAACATGAAGTACGTGGACGAGCTCTTACAGAAGCTGGGCAACTATGAGTGAGTCAATGTCATGTGCAATCAGGTGCTTTACGCGAGTGTGTGCGCCTGGCCAACACACATGCCATACGTCCTTCTCACAGGTACATTGTGGACAACAATGCGCCCAACACCGCACAGCTGGCCACCACCCCGACAGTGTTATCACAAAGGAAGCGCAAACCGGTGCAGGCCGTGCTGATGGCAGATGGCTGGGTTGACGATGAGGTTGAGCGGGCAGCTTGCAAGCAAGTCATGCTGCAGGCCGGCATACTGCCAGTGTTGCCACGCGCTGACAGCTACGCACAAGGCGACAGTTGCAACTCATGGCCACCGCAACCAGAAGACAAGGCCCTGGCAGCTCAGTACGCTTCAACACACCCAAAGCAAGCACGTGCTGTGGGCACCAATGCCACAGTATCGCTTCAGCACACCAAGCGCAGCGTCTGCATTTCTATTTTCACTGGCACCAGGCCACATGGTATCAGGCATGTGTCACAGCCACGTTGGGTGGCAGTGCGTAGCGCTTGTGTGTTCAGATGAACATATTTGAATGAACGAGTGGATGTATGGACAATTGGCAACTGCTACGACATTGGCACGTGCATGCTGGTATGTTTAGACCCCTGGTGATGTGCTGTACCTCTTGCTCAGATTGTACCATGACAATGTAACTGTTGTCAATGTAACTGTTGTTATGCTATGCTAATGCTAGTCATGAGAGTGCGTACAGTACCATCTTCTACAGAGCGCGATGAAGGGACTCAAAGGAACCAGAGGACCCTGATGCGCCGCCGGCCATCACCAAGCTGCCGCTGCACCGGCGAATCCTGTACGCAATCTACGTCAACCGGTGCCTTGAGGAGTGGCAGGACCCCAACCCCCCAGCACCCCCACCCAAAGGCGAAGGCAAGGGCAGGGGCAAGGGCAGGGGCAAGGGCAAGGGCAAGGGCAAGGGCAAGGGCAAGGGCAAGGGCAAGGGCAAGGGCAAGGGCAAGGGCAAGGGCAAGGGCAAGGGCAAGGGCAAGGGCAAGGGCAAGGGCAAGGGCAAGGGCAAGGGCAAGGGTCCCATGGTGCCATCCTGCCCCCCTCCCTTCATCCTCACCCCATGGCAGGAACAGGTACTCACTTCATCACGATAGGTACCAGGGTCTTGCATGGGGTGTGCAGCCAGCTAGGCCTGACCACAGCCACAGCGGAAGCCTTTGAGGCAGAGCATGCTGCCTACAGTCACTGGGGCAGTGTGTTCAGGGTAGGCAAGCTCGCCAACCAGGGGTTTGTGTTCAATATGCAAATCCTGACTGATGGGGTCAGTGTGTGTGTCCAATACACACGCCCACTGGACTACACCCCCCCTGGCCCCTCTGGCAGCAGCCCAGCAGCCGGCCCAGCAGCCGGCCCCTCTGGCAGCAGCCCAGCAGCAGCAGACCCCTCTGCCAGCAGCCCAGCAGCAGACCCCTCTGCCAGCAGCCCAGCAGCCGGCCCAGCAGCAGACCCCTCCAGCAGCAGCCTAGCAGCAGCTGAAGACCCCTCTGGCAGCAGCAGCAGCAACAAGCGCCAACCAGCTGATATAGGAAGCGGCCTAGCTGACAAGCGGGCGTTCCTGTTTGACCTAGCCACTCAGATGGGCATGGGGCTGGACCCTGGGGCCATCCAGGCAGTCAGCGCAGCTTCAGGGGTGTGGCATGCAGATGGCCGCTTGCAAGGCTTCTCCAGGAGCAAGCTGACAACGAGCCAGGTGCAGCATGACAGCGGCCTAAACCAGGCTTGCCTCAACACTCAGCGGTGGAATGGCAACGTCAATAGCAATAGCAACACTCAGCGGTGGAATGACACTTAGTGGTGGAATGACAACATTATGGGGCAGCAGCCACCCCAGCAGGCATCTCCCTGGTGGCCATCCAGCGGCATGTGGCCGTCACGCTGGCCACTTGGGATGCAGTGTGGGGAGAGTACCTGCATCCCAAGTGGGCTGAGCAAAGGATGAGGCTGCATGGTGCGCAGGAGATGGTCCTGGAGCGCTACTTCAAGAAGGTGGGAGTGCCAAGGGTAGGGGGGAAGGGGCAGGACCACAGGCTGATGTGTGTGCCTTGTGTGCCTTGTGTGCCATGCAGCTGGAGGAGGAGGCAGCCAGCGTGTCCCAGCAGGAGTGGGGGACCCGCAAGCAGCTGGTGATGTTCTTTGGCAGCGCCAGCATTGGCACCTGGGGTGGCTGGGGGGCCAAGGCCGTGCTGCAGGCCTGCCGCAAGGTGGTGGAGAGGCCCAACAGCGGCAAGCCAACCGACAGGGTGCCAGGCAAGGTGGTGACAGTGAATGAGTTCCGCACCAGCAGGGTCAGCTCGATCTTGAACAGCCCCCAGCCCTGTGAGGAGGAGCTGGACAGCAGCAAGCCCAGCAGGCCTGTAGGCTGGAAGCCCAAGCCGGGTCAGGTGCAGGACCGCTTGTTGCGGTCAGCCTGGAGCAAGCGGTTTGAGGCACAAGTGCGGGGGCTCATGTGGTGCCCTTGGCTGGCCCAGGCCACCCCTGGGGAGCTTGGCAAATGGGTGGACAGGGACTGCAATGCAGCCCTCAACCTCCAGCGGGCAGAGGAGAGCAAGTGGCGCCCACTGGAGCTGTGCAGGTGGCCACACCGAGGAAGACTTCCAGCCCAGGGCAAGGAGTACCCAGCACTGGGTTTTAAGAAGCTGCGAGAGCGAGCCCCCAAGGCCCAAGCCCAGCAGCCTGCAGCACAGTAGCATGTGTGCACCGCGCAATGCTGAGGCTGTTGCTTACATCAGAGCATGTCTTTCATGCCAACATAGATTGCCCGGCCTTCGCAAGCGGGTTGGGGTAGTGAATCAGGTATTGGTACCGGATGCTTGCTGCGTGCAAACAGTTCCAATTACAGATAACACAGCCCCTGCCCTGTAGTAATAGTAGGGGAACAACAGTGCTGGTGATGTTCAATGTGTTTATGTTTAATTGGTGCTAGAAGCAGGCCTGGCCCGATACAGTGTAAGATACAGAAATGCATAGATACAGCGCATACCAGGAAATGCTGCTGCCACCATTGACTAAACATCCCTTGGCACCCCTCCTAGTGTTGGCTGCAGGTGAAGCAGGTCAGCCATCAGCTCTGCTCTGGCCTGAGGTCGGTCATTGCCTATGGCGATGTCTCCTTGGCGCCAGGAGGCCGGGGCCCGTGTCAGAGATTCGCCAGGTGTGCAAGCCAGCACGAGGCAGTGAAATGCGACAATGGGCAGCAGACGCCTTCTAATGGTGCGGGCTTGCAATCATCGTTTGACGCTCAGAAAGCTCGGGCCCGCTCAACCCGAAGAATGATGACAGTCAGCCAGCGAAGTGGGTGCGGCATGGCTATGGCTATGACAATACCTTCATCACCATGCTTGCATGCAAGTGCTTGATGCATGCACAATTGTGCGCGGTCTGTTGCTGAAGGTAGCTTATGTGATGGATGCGGAGCTGGGAACCACGCTTGTGTGGCAGCACCCCTCTCAGGATATTGGCGCAAACTTCGTCGGCGCGCTTAGCGCGGTTACCCAGCCAGATGGTGTGGCAATATATGATAACCTGAGACAGGCAAGCTGCTGCAAGCATACCCGCTTCGCCGCATAAGGTTTGCAAATGTGGGATTGAGATGTGCGCCTTCGGCCGCGCAGAAGCTTTTGCGGAAGCAGTCAATGGGGAACGGATTTCATTTCCAGACGCCAGCAGTCTTAGATGTCCGTGCCAACACCTTGCACGCCGTGGTTTCGCCCGCCGCGGGTGGGGAAGCTCAGCTCATTAGTTGGGCATACAACACCGCCGGGAAGCGGCAGCCGTCGACCATCTTGGACGCCGGTCGACGCAGCGTGCTTCCCAGCCCAGCTCACAGCATCCATGTGCTCAGCTCCGGCTCTGCCAGCTGCGCCGCTGTGGTGCTCCAGGACGGGCGCGTGACTGTAGAGCTGCCAGACTCGTCCACCCCCCTGCTCCTGCCGAGCCCACTAAGCCCCAGTCCCCAGCGGCTGCGAGGAGCCGCCTCCAGCAGCTTCACTCTAGCACTTTTGATGCAAGGCAGCCCTTCTAGCCCCGCTAGCCTGCACATCTACCAGCTGCAGCCCAGCCAGCACGGCCCAGACCTGCGGCCAGTGCAGCAGCTGGCTGTGCCCTGCCCACCTGATAGCGCACCCTGCCGGGCGAGTCACATCACCCTCCATCCCACCTGCTGCCTGGTCATGTGGTCCTCAGGGGCTGTGACCATCATCCACCATCCCAGCAGCAGCAGCAGCAGCAGTGGTGGTGTGGTGCACGCTGGTGCTGTGTGCAGCACTGTGCATGTGACCCCACCCCCCAGCCTGCTTGCCCCTGGCACTCCCCCAGGCCCTGACCATGCACCTGCTACCGCCCTCCCTGCCAGCGCACGCAAGCGGAAAGTCAGCCCAGGAAACAGGGAGGGGACTGAGGATGAGAGCAGCCAGGGGGCCCCAGCTCCACTGCTTGCCACAGCCCTGGATGACACCCAGGTGCTGCTGGCACGGTTGCTGCCCCAGGGTCAGGGTGCCAGCGCCCTTGCAGCCTCCTCCGCCTCCTCCCTCCTCTCCCCTGCCCCTACCAGACAGCAAGGTGGTCACATCCTGGCAGCCCAGAGCCACCCTGCTGGCAGCAGTGGCACTGCTCTTGGCGTGCCTAGCCTGCAGTACGTGTTGGTGGACAGCCGGCACGGATGTGTGATGAGTGAGGGGTGTGTGGAGTTGGAAGGGCTGCCCACCCCCACCACCCCACTCTCCGCCCAGCTGCTGGCGCCCCCTCTCACCTCCCCCACTGCTGCAAGCACAGCCGGGCCCCAGCTTGCCGTGCAGCAGCAGGCAGGGCCCACACAAACACTGCTGCTGCTGGCAGTGGGCGGGAGCGGCGTGCTGCTGCAGGTGTCTGCACAGCGGGCCAGCCTGGCGGCCCTGGTGGGTCGCCTAGCCCTGGGTCAGCCCCAGCTCCAGCCCCTGGCCCACACCAGCAGCAGCACCATCCCAGGCAGGGGCAAGCCGGGCGCGTCGCCAAAACAGGCAACTGCAGGCGTGGCCCCTGGGCCGAGAGGCCAGGCTGGGGACCAGCCAGGTGTTGAGGGGCCTGTGGTGTTTCACCTGGACCTGGCAGCAGTGGAGGCGGCGACTGCAGCAGCCCTGCATGCTGAGCAGGGCGGGGCAGCGGAGAACACTGGCACACCACTGCTGCCTGCACCTAGTGTCGCCGGGAAAGGTGGTCCTGGGGCAGGGGTGGGGGCAGCGGACCGACTGGCTCTGCAACTTAGCAGCAAGCAGTCGTCGTCAAACAGCCTAGTGGTTGGCGCTGATCCGGCTGCTCAGGTAGCTGCTCCATGTCGGGGCCAGGGCCAGGGGTTGCAGCTGCTGGGCCTGCCCCCTCTCATCCATCAGGCAGGCAGCGAGGAGGACGCCGCTTCCCTTGCTGCTGCCGCCAAGCTGTGCTCAGCCCTGACTGCAGCTGCAACAACAGGTTCCCCAGCAGACGTCACCTTACTGCTGCAAGCAGCAGCCTTGCTCACTGCAGCATATGAACAGCTGCAGCAGCAGCAGCAACAGGCTCAGCTGCAGCCGCTGTATCAACAGCAGCAGCAACACAAGCGGAAGCAGCGTACAGCAGGCAAGCAGGCAGGGGCAGCTGCCAGCATCCATGCAGGCAGATTCGAGTCAGCAGGAGCAGTGGGTGTGATGGGGGGCTTATCTGTGCTGACCCTGCCCCCCTCCCTGCTGCCCCTCACTGTTCAAGAGCTGGCAGCTCAGTCCCAGTGGCCGGCCCTGGCCTCCCTCCTGCGCTCCCTGCCGCTGCACAGCCTGACTGGCTGCCCGGACCTGCTGCCCCTCCTGGCCCAGCAGCAGCAGTACAGGCTGCTGCCCCTGGCCTGCTGTAGGCTGGGCGAGGTGGCGCCTGAGGCCCTGGTGGCCTGCCTGCAGGCGCTGCTCAGCCCCACCACTGCCAGCAACAGGGCTGCCAGGCGGGAGTATGCAGCACAGCTCAGGTGGGACCCCACTCTTGCTGCTCGCCAACAGCTCAGATAGGCAGGCAGAGACCTGGGCCCCCTGAAGTCTAGTCCCCTGCTTGACATGCTATGCAGTGACAGAATAAACTGCTCGCCTGCCCGCCTGCTCCTTCACCTATCCCCCACTTCCACCTTCCACCCCCTGCCTGCCTGCCCCTGCCTCCAGCGCCACCTCCTGCCTGCCTGCCCCTGCCTCAAGCGCTCCCTGCCTTGCCCCCCCTGCAGAGCCTCAGCAGAGCAGGCACTGGCTGCCGCCGAGGAGCAGCTGGCCGTCAAAGCCCCCGCCCCTGCACCCCTCCCCCCCAGCTGCCGTGAGCAGGCCAGGGCCGTGCCTGGGCACTGGCCAGCACCAGGGTCGGCCCTCGACCCTGATACGCATGCTGCGGCCCGCATCGCCATGCTGTCCCTGGCACGCTGTGCCGCCGCGGCTGTAGACGGCTGGTCACACCAGGAGCTGCTGCTGCACGCCCCCTTGGCATTGCATGTGGACGTGCCCGGGCTGCAGGCAAGGCAGGAGGGGGTCCTGGCCAGTGGGGCAGGGCTGGGACAAAGGCAGGGACCAAGGCAGGGCAGGGGACGAGGGTGGGGCTTGGACGAGGGATGGGGAGTCCCCAAGCCCCTTGCCAGCTGCCACCTGCCCAAACCCCCCGCCCTGCCCTGCCCCTGCCCCTGCCCCTGCCCTCTCCCTTGCCCGCAGGCCTGTCTGCCGCAGCTCACCCGCTCCCAGGTGGATCGCCTGCTGGCCTACTTGGCCTCCTGGCTGGATCGCTACCACACCCGCCTGGGTGACCTCAGTTTGAACACCCAGCTGCCACTTCCCCAGGACCTGCTGTTCCCCACACTGCAACAAGTGAGTCGCCCGGCCTAAGCCAGTAGCCAGAGAGGACAGCACTGCTGGCCCTGTGTCATCCTTATCTCAGCATCCTTAGCATCCTTAGCATCACCTGCCAGTCACTGACGTGCAGCACATCCAGGTACCGCCAGTATTGCGACAATACATCATGTTCAGGAGTTGGTTATCCTTGTCGTGTGTTGTGGCTTGTGTGGTGACCTGGTGCTGACCTGGTGCTAACATGGTGCTGGCTGTCCTGCATCTGACATTTGACATTTTGCATCTGACATTTGGCAAGGCTCTTAGCCACGTCAGCCCATCCTTGGCCTAGCCTATGTTTCTGGGTTACAGGTAGCTGCAGCATCATATCAGCCAGGCTGCTGCCCTGCGGCTGTATGTCACAGGCTGGTGTGGCACACACCTGGCACATGGAAGCAGCAAGCTGGTTGCCATGCGATTGTTTTGCATCAGTCCTTGCACCTGACCTTACCCGACCCGACACGACCTGACCAAGCCTGCCTGCTGTCCACTTCATTGTGACAGGTGCTCGACTTGGTCAAGGTCACCATCGACAGCCACCTGCCACACCTATTGATGGCGACCAAGCTCCCTGCAAGTCTGACCCGCATGGCAGTGGCAACAAAGCAACACGTGGACGGCTGCAAGGCGCTGCTGCCGCTGCAGGGCGCGACGGAGCACATACGGTCGGGCGCACCGCTGCCGGCTGGCCATGTGGCGGCGGCGACGCTCTACACAGTGCAGTACCTGGACCTCGGCGTAAGGGCCGCGCCCTAGCTGTTGGGTACAGGCTCTGATGAAGTGCAGCATCAGGGTCGTATCTGAATGATGTAAAAGTAAGCTGCCACCATCGTCCCATTTGTGAACAAGAACAACGCCTCGTTGAGCCGCGGTCTGCTCATAACCTCATACTCTTGTCAATCTAGCATCCAGGACCAGGCGCAAGGGAGGCACCTGTGATGGGTTGCGCCCCATGCTCTAGCTCACACACACCTTTGTGAGATGGGTTGAATACTGCTGGGCTGCTGGGTGCGTACACCCACTCCTGACCTGGCCTGCCCTGATTTGGCATGGCTGGAAGGCTAGCCTGACTGGGCAGCTTAGTGGGACGTAGCCCTGGGCCGAGTTTAGCGGCGAGTGTTGAGCGCTGTTGTCATTGCGGCGACTATGGTAGGCAGGTTGAGTGCATGTGATTGATGAATTCACGACTCGTGCTCATTGTTTGTGGTGGCTCATTGCAAGTATACCTCAGGACTGCCACAGCTGAGTCAGTCTTTACCCCTGTGCCAGTGCTCAGGCCCCTATCAACCCGAACGGTTGTTAACAAATGCACACCAACTCCTGAACCACAGCCCTCATGCTACACCAAAATGAAGCACACCAGCTAGACTGACAATAGCTGCGTTGCACAGTGTTTCGCTATGCTCAGTTGTGCTATGCCGCGTTGCGTGCGAGAGCCCGAGATAAAACCTGACCGACAGTTGAACGGTTGATTAAATGAACGAATGAAGAGAAAAGGCCAGCGACCCAAAACCATTTTCAACAACTTTGCTAAAGAATGGGCGACTACTATGGGTTTGCCGGCGGCCAGGACGGTTTTGCGGGCGGCCAACAGCAGCAAGATGGTTTCGCAGGAGTGCAGCAGAATGGGAGCGGGGGTTATGGCAATGGACACCCTGACCAGCAGCAACACGAGGCCGCAACGCACGACGGCCAAAGAGGTGCGGAAGGCACCGGCGGGCCCAGGCCAGGTAGGTGCGCTATAGATCACCTGGCAGCGCCGCCCCTGAGCAAAGATACTCACCCTGCAACTATCGTGCTTTTCCTAGATGCATCAAGCTGTGGTGAGTTTTCTTGTGTGCAGGCCAGCCTGGAGGCCCGCGGCACGACGCAGCCTTTGTGGAGGGAAAGCTTTTTCTTGGCGGGTTGGACCTGCAGTCCACAAAGGAGACGGTGCAGGCATACTGTGCTCAATGGTGGGCGCAGCGTTCTGTGGGGCATATTCTGGGGCAGGCGTGCGACTAGTCCTCCTTCCCTACGCCCGCCTCGACTGCCCACGGCTTCGCAGGGGCGAGATCTCGGACATCGTTGTCATGGAAGGCAGGGGCTTCGGCTTTGTGACATTCTCTGACCCAGCTGCTGCGACATCGTTTTTGCAACAAAAAGAGCACTCTATTGGTAAGTGCAGTACAGTGGTAGGATGGTGGCATAACCCTGTAGACTTATATTATCACACACCCACTGCTACAGATAATCGACGAGTGGAGGCAAAGGCAGCAGTTCCACGCCAGCAATCTGAACCAGCACGTGGCCCAGTGGCACGGGGTTATGGCACGCCAGTGGTGTCTAACAAAGTGTTTGTAGGCGGAACAGTGAGTGTGTGTCCTATGTTTGATGTGGAGTGTGGCATAGCAGCTACATAAACACGGTTGGCCGCATGTTGCCCTGGTTCTTTGCTGCAGCACTCTTGTGACTGTTTGCAATGCAGGGAGATCTTGACGATGAGCAGTTGCGCAACCACTTTGCGCAGTACGGAGAAATCACAGACTGCGCGGTGCGCACACCTGCTCACTCCACATTTCCCGGTAGCCTGTACCCCTAGCTTGTGCTCCTGCTTCGTGCAAGCTTTGCTTTCCATTTCTACTCTTCATGATGCAGCCTGCCTGACTCGTGCTGTTTTGTTGATGTGCTGCAGATTGTGAAGCACCCGGATGGAGGCACACGTGGCTTTGGGTGGGTCATGGCAGCTCATCACCAGGACCACGTTCTCCTCGACCCTGATCTACTGAGGCGTTAGGATAAAACCACACCACAGTCAGCATATTGAGTTTCACATTTGTAGGGCTCAGCCGTGCCTGTCCTATGTGGTGCAGGTTTGTGACATTCGCCCAAGCGCAGTCCGCAGACACTTGCGCGGGCAAGACACATGACATCGAGGGTCGGACAGTGGAGGTGAAGCGGGCTGTCCCGCGTGACGTCATGGCAGAGCGCGGAGGAGACATGCGCAGCCGGGGAGGCCCTGAGCGAGGCAGGGGCGGCTATGGCGGTGGCGGCTACGGTGGCGGTGGCGGCTATGGGGATCGGGGTGGGGGCTATGGTGGTGGCGGCGGCTATGGCGGTGGTGGCTTCAACGATCGAGGGGGTGGTTTTGGTGCAGGGGGTGGCCGCATGGGTGGGGGCATGGGAGGCTATGGAGGGTCCCCAGGTGGAGGGGCAGGAGGGTTTGGAGGCAGGGGTGGGTACGGCGGTGCAGGGGCAGGTGGCTACAGTGGCATGGGCGGAGGAGGTTATGGCATGGGTGGAGGGGCAATGGGAGGTGGTGGGTATGGCATGGGTGGCATGGGCAACATGGGTGCCATGGCAGCATATGGCATGTATCCCATGGGCATGGGCATGATGGGTGCCATGGGTGGCTATGGCATGGGTGGTGGGGCAGGAGCAGGCAGGGGCCCAGCTGCAGCAGCTGGCCCAGCAGCAGGTGCCTACGACAGCTACCCAGCAGCAACCAGCCCGGTGGCAGGGTACGGCATGGGAGGTGGGATGGCAGGGGCAGGGGGAGGCTTTGGGCCCGCAGGTGGCATGGGCGGGAGGGGTGGTCTCAACGGCGGGGCTGGCATGGGCGCTGGTGGCGCAGGCGGTCGTTTCCGCCCGTACTGATGCGCCCTACGACTGCTCGAAGGACTCTTGACAGGTGGGTGGTTGAAGAGGTCACAGCCTTCTGTTCAGCTGCTGTGCACTGTGTTTGCTCACACACCTGCTCTTCATGTGCTTCTGTCCTCAAGGCAACAGTTTGTATGAGTTTTGCCAGCAGATGCTGCATGCATGTGATGCTCTGGGCTGCAGGATCAGGGGCAGTGCAGAGCCCTTAGGCCAAGGAAGGCCAGGCAGTGCAGGCAGTGCAGGCCCAGGCCAGGCCAGGCTGGTGCTAGGCTGAGAGGCAGGCACAAGGCGCAGCACGAGGCGCAGCATCCAGGACCAGGCGCAGGGGAGGCACCCATCGTAGCGCAACCAGGCTGCCAGGTCCGGCATCCAGGAGCAGCAGAAGAAGAAGCACGAGCAACCTAGGATGTCCCAGGCTCTGCCAGGGCTGCTCCTACCAGTCTGGTCATCATAAGAGCTCCCCTTCACGCCTGTCGAGTAGCTGCCACTTCCATTTTAGTCTTCAGCTCTACTTGCCTGTTCGTCCCTGTCGTGCACCTTGTGGCGTGAGTAGCCATGCCGCTTCCATGCCTCAGCATTCAGCCTGGCTGCTGGTGAGCCACCCAGCAGTCTGTGCTGCGTGTAGCATAGGGGTGCTGGCATGCGCACCCCAAAACCAGCTCCCGGCCCTCTCTCTTTAGGCGTTGTGGGTTGGCGCACAAACACTTTTTGTTTACCAGAGTTGTGTCGGTCTGCCGGCTGCGGCGTTGGGCACCACTCACTACGAAACAATTGCCAGGAGGAGGCCACTCATTGCTCGTCGCTGGCAGCTGTTGTAAACCGTCTCTCTGACCCAGACGAGTGCAACGACATTACAGGGACATGAGTTACACACCCAGGCCACTGGAAGTTCCAGGATCTAGGGACCCTGGCCTGCACCCAGCACCCTGACCCAGCACAATCCGGCTGCGCAGGCGCTGTGGAACTGGCTAATCAAGGATACCAAAATGCTAATAGTGGTGGCGCCCTAAGATATGCATGCTTTGCTCGTATAAATCCCACATGCGTTGTACAAAGTAAACAGCTGTTTGCTGTGAAGCTATTTGGGGCAGCAACGTGTCGCATCACCTCCGTCAAGCCGCGATATGTACCACCGTCGTGTTGCTACGAACTTTCGTTTCTCATCATCTACGCTCGACACGTGCACGTATATAACAGCGCGGGAAAGTCGTGTACGTGCAATGCCCGGATCTACCACTAGCAACATTGCTCTCAGCATGCACAGTGCTGCTGAGGTAGACCAGGGTAGTACCCATGACAGGAGGCGGGGTGCGATAGAGCCAGCCAAAACATGACAAAGCCGATGCCATAGCTGACAGCTACGGCTACAGCACACAGTTCGCCTACTACTAGGAGATGCGTTATCTGAAATCCGAACTGTCGGTACCCGTACCTTTAACAGCCGGCACCAAGACCTAATTTCCTACCCCCACCTCCTTACGATGGTGGGGCGATAGATGTTGGCATGAAACACATGCTCTGATGTAAGCAACAGCTTAGGTGCACACATGCTACTGTGCTACAGGCTGCTGGGCTTGGGCCTTGGGGGTTTGGTCTCGCAGCTTCTTGAAGCCCAATGAGGTGAGTCATGTAAGCAGCATCATGGCCAGCTACAGCTGCTTGTTTCGTTACCCTGGCCACCTGGGATGCAGTACGAGAGGTGAATATGAGCGCCAACTAGGCATGGCAGCGGATCAGAAGGTGAGCGTGGGTGATGTATTGGCAGTGGCGGGAGAGCATGACATGGTCGACTGTTACCCTGCTGTGCTATGGTCAACCTGGTGCCACCATGTCAGCCACCATATGTACGTGCATGTGTCTGCAGCTCGAGGAGGTGGCTGTGGCGTTCATGGAGTGCCATGGCCGCATTGCGCTGCTGGCATTGGCTGAGATGCTGACACGATGTTGCAGGCTTTCTGTAACATGGTATGCAGGCCCAGGGGTGCAGGCCAGCAGCAAGGCAGGGTCGTGCTGGTGGATGCAGTGGAGTGGCGAGCAGCAGCAATATGATATAGGAAGCGGCCTGGCTGACAAGCGGGCGTTTCTGTTTGACCCAGCCATCCAGATGGGCATGGGGCTGGACCCTGGTGCCATCCAGGCAGTCAGCGCAGCTACAGGGGTGTGGCATGCAGATGGCCGCTTGCAAGGCTTCTACAGGAGCAAGCTGACAACGAGCCAGGTGCAGCATGACAACGGCCTAAACCAGGCTCGCCTCAACACTCAGCGGTGGAATGGCAACGTCAGCACCTGGCAGCAGCCACCCCAGCAGGCACCTCCCTGGTGGCCATCCAGCGGCATGTGGCCGTCACGCTGGCCACTTGGGATGCAGTGTGGGGAGAGTACCTGCATCCCAAGTGGGCTGAGCAAAGGATGAGGCTGCATGGTGCGCAGGAGATGGTCCTGGAGCGCTACTTCAAGAAGGTGGGAGTGCCAAGGGTAGGGGGGAAGGGGCAGGACCACAGGCTGATGACTGCCCCACGCAAAGGATGAGGCTGCTAGGTGCCCATGTCCCCAGTTCTGCCAAGGATGTCCTCTGCATTGTGTGCCTTGTGTGCCATGCAGCTGGAGGAGGAGGCAGCCAGCGTGTCCCAGCAGGAGTGGGGGACCCGCAAGCAGTTGGTAGTGTTCTTTGGCAGCGCCAGCATTGGCACCCGGGGTGGCTGGGGGGCCAAGGCCGTGCTGCAGGCCTGCCGCAAGGTGGTGGAGAGGCCCAACAGCGGCAAGCCAACCGACAGGGTGCCAGGCAAGGTGGTGACAGTGGATGAGTTCCGCACCAGCAGGGTCAGCTCGATCTTGAACAGCCCCCAGCCCTGTGAGGAGGAGCTGGACAGCAGCAAGCCCACCAGGCTTGAAGGCTGGAAGCCCAAGCCAGGTCAGGTGCAGGACCGCTTGTTGCGGTCAGCCTGGAGCAAGCGGTTTGAGGCGCCAGTGCGGGGCCTCATGTGGTGCCCTTGGCTGGCCCAGGCCACCCCTGGGAAGCTGGGCAAATGGGTGGACAGGGATTGCAACGCAGCCCTCAACCTCCAGCGGGCAGGGGAGGCCAAGTGGCGCCCACTGGAGCTGTGCAGGTGGCCACACCGAGGAAGACTTCCAGCCCAGGGCAAGGAGTACCCAGCACTGGGTTTTAAGATGCTGCGAGAGCGAGCCCCCAAGGCCCAAGCCCAGCAGCCAGTAGCACATTAGCACGTGTGCACCGCATATGTGTGCCTACATCAGAGCATGTGTTCATGCCAACATAGATTGCCTGGCCTTCGCAAGCGGGTTGGGGTAGTGAATCAGGTATTGGTACCGGATGCTTGCTGCATGCAAACAGTTCGGATTACAGATAACACAGCCCTTGCCCTGTAGTAATAGTAGGGGACCAACTGTGCTGGTTGGAAGCTCTCATCATTTAAAATCTGTCTCTCTGACCCAGACGAGTGCAACGGCATGAGGACTACCAGCTGCCTAACCCAGCATGGAGCCAGCAGCATGATGTTGTGCTCAACAGTGACCCTACGTAAACTCCCACAGCCCCCACAAAGCCAGCAGCCTGGGAGCCAGGGGCCCAGCGCCCCCCCGTCTGCCATGCGCTTTAAGCGCCTCATGGCTCAGCAGGACGACAAGCCCACCCAGCCCACCAAAGGCGAAGGTCAGGGCAAGGGCTGCCCAGCCCACCCTGAAGCATCCCAGCCAGGCAGGTGGGTTACTGAAATAGTAATTGCAGCGCATTTAGGAGAGCAAGTAGTGCCCGCTAGAGCTGTGCGCATAGCATGAGCCGCTTGAGCTGGGCTACAAGCGTCTGCGAGACCGCCCACACAAGGCACAACAGCAGTTTGGGGCACAGTAGTGTTGCCGCAATTGGTGGTTTTCATTGATGTTTTCATGTTGATCTAGTCATGCTGCCTTTGCGTCGCCCGCTGGGCTGGTGAGAGAGGTTGAGTCTTGTGTGGTTCAGTTCTTGTATAGGGCAGCTTGTTGTTATGGGTGATATTTGAGTTAAGCCGTCAGCCGTTTTGGTGTATTAGTCGTTGTTGTACACCACCGCACCGTCAGCCTGGTATGACTACTGAGTTATGAATTCGACACCCACCACCCACCCTGAAGATGAATGCTATTAATTTATATAATTGTATTATGTTAACCATGAAAAAAAACGGGGCGAAGACAAAAGTACATCTGTGTAGTGTTTCCCTATCTTTTATGTTGGACCCGCCCACCAGCTTGGACCCGCCCACCAGCAGTAGCCTACAGTCGGCTAGGGTCCCGCACCTTTCTGTTTCTTTCCCGGGTCCTTCTTGTGCTTCTTCTTAGCCATCACGCTGTGCGCAGTGCGACGGGCGGTGGCCTTCTAAAGCAACTTGGGTTTCCCGTGAAAAATACACGGTTGTGTGAAAATACACCCTGTGGCATGGAGCCACTGCTCCCACTCGGGCATGGAGTTGAAGACAACTTGCAGTCCAATGACCTGCAGCCAATCAAAGTTGCCATTTTGACAGGCCAAGACACAAGGCGGGGACACAAACAGTGCGGGGACACATAAGGCGGGGCCGTCACCTGACGTCTACGCGTGGTCCAGCCATCGCGACGCTCCTGGCGTTGCTTGCCTTGAGAGGAACGAGACGCTGCAATGGAACCAACAGGAGCGACGGGTTATCACACAGCGCGTAGCCCACAGTAGCCCACAGTCGGCTAGGGACACGCACCTTTCTGTTTCTTTCCCGGGTCCTTCTTGTGCTTCTTCTTAGCCATCACGCGATGCGCAGTGCGACCTGCGCAGTGGCCTTGCGCAGTGGCCTTTTCTAGCAACTTGTGTTTCCCGTGAAAAATACACGGTTGTGTGAGAATACACCCTGTGCCTCACTCGGGCATGGAGCCACTGGTCACCCCCGCCATTGGCTGCACCCCCATGGCTCAAGAGATAACATCTAACTCATTTCTGCACGGATGAGGTCGCCGATTGGTGCGATGAGCTGGCGATGGCCTGACTAGAGTGCAGCCAGCCCCAGCGGTTTGCCGGGTGGCTGGCCCCCAACACGCGACGTGTTCTGGAGCCTCGCAGGCAATCTAAGCGACTGGTATAGGTAGCCTGGACCCACCTCGACGTGAATTTCGCATTTGGACTGGACATCGCAACTTTCCAGGTTGCACAAGATACTTCATACATTGATGCCTGTGGCTCACGAGCAACCACGCGCAGCAAAATCGGGTCAAAAAGATGTAGAAAGTGAGCTGTTAACTGTGTTGACCGCCCACACATGAAACGGCCCACACTTGAAGGTAACGCGTTTCTGTCTCATAGACACGTTGATATCCCACACAAATAATCGAACAGAACTTGCAGTTCTTCATTTGACATCCTGGTTGGGCTGTTAACTGGACAGCAAAAAATGCATATATTTGAAAATTCAAATGTTTGAGCCCGCCGACCCCGGCAAAGGTGCACATTAGCCCGAGCAGCCCGCCAGCTTCGCACTGATGAGCTGCACCGCCCTGCTCAAGAATCGCTGTAAAACTCTAAAAAACCAGTAAGATGTTATCAGGGGTGCAGCCAATGGCGGGGGTGACCCACTGCTCCCACTCGGGAATGGAGTTGAAGATGGGGAGTTGAAGACAGAAAACAACTTGCACCCCAGTGTCATGGGTGCTTTATACTAAGTTGTCAGAATCGTTTATACCCCCCCAACCCGGTTTTGTCTGTAAGCAGGGGAAGCAGCTCAGAAGCTGCTAAGCCGATTTGTTTTGGCGGTAGTTTATTACAGCGCCCAGCCTGGGCCCCAGGTCAGGTCATTTGAGCTTGTCGAGCGAGCCGTCATGCAAGCAATCAAGCAAGTCAACATTCACTGCTCCAACCAAATAGCGGTGCCTCCGCCGCAGTCAACCCACTCGACATTCGGTTCAGCACACCCAAAAGGTCACAAGCCAGGAACATAGTCCCAAGTTTGAGGGCTTAGGTGTGGCACTCTGTACTGAACTGGCGCAGGGCTCGATGTCTGGCCAACGGGTGTGGGGGCAGGGGCGGCAGGAGAAGCAAGCGCAGATGCATGCGATCCAAGCATGGGTGATGCCGGAAGCTCCGGGCGGTTTATTTGACTCGAGAGCAAGGAGGTGCCTTGCCGCAAGCTGCCGTTCACTTGAGCACCGGCACCCGGCACCGGCGCAGGAGACGCCCACTGTCCCGACTGCGGCGTCTCAACACTGCCGGACGGCGGTTGCGCGACCTCGGCAGCCACGCTTCCATTCTGTCCCAGCACCGCGCTGCCGGCTACGTGGCTGGCAAACAAGGTTGGCGGTGGCGGGGTATACCACTCCGCCTTCCCCCGGGCTTGCAGGATTTGACCCAATAGCTCCACCACTTCCGCAGCGAGTCCAAACCGACCAACCAGCTTGATATTGCTGTCGCGGGCCAGCAGAGCGACTCGACCTTCATCGCCGCCTGGCGCATTCCGCACCGCAGAAAGCTGCGCCCGGCTGAGGACTGTGTACAAGGTGAGGGCACGGCGAGGCCCACTGCGCATGCTCCCTGCGACAGTCGAACAGCAAAGTCGACGAGCAATCACCTTGCCTTACTACCATGCCCAACGCATCCCAGGATGAGTATTACAACATCAGGAGTGGATGATTGCGCACAAAGGCCCAGAGGAGTCAGGCATGCTTCCAGACCAACAGCCTAGACAAGGTGTGGAAGGAGCAGCCTGGCTGACTTTCCATCACATGTTGTAGGCAGGTCCCACAAGGTCAGGTAAAATGGCTCGAAAAAATGTACCGGGTCACCCCCGCCATTGGCTGCACCCCTGATAACTATCCGACTGATCTTTAAGAGTTTTTCAGCGATTCTTGCGCAGGGCTGTGCAGCTCACGAGCGCGAGGCTAGCGGGCTGCTCGGGCTGATGTGCACCTGTGCCGGGGCGGGCGGGGGTGTTGAGAATTCTGGTCGCATTGTGCCGGAATTGGCCTGCTTAGTGGGGCTGTGATCGGCGAATAGCTATCTCGCTCAGCGGCTCAGCTTTTCAAAATTTTGAATTTCTTGTCGGGCGCAGGACCCCCCCGACATGTGTTCTAGTGCTAGTGCTAGTGCTGATCATGTGCTTGATAGTGCTGGTGTGGCTTCCGGGCTGTCCCTGCACAACAATGTGCGACAACAAGCGTGCGACAAATTTGCATGAAAAGGGCACTTTTCCGGCCGTTCTCACTGTCCAACCAGGGCGGCAGGATGTGAACTGCCAGTTCTGTGCGGCTCCTTGTGTGGGCTTCTATCGTGTAATCAGGACATAAACGCGTTGTGTTCATGTTTGGGCCGTTTGTGATGCTCCAAAGTAGACCCCCATGCACCTTACATAACCAGCCAAATCAGCCATATAAACGGTTCACCTCATATTCAAACTCCAGCTGCTCACTCCTTAGGTCCCTCACCACTAAACGACGCAGTTTCCGACGTTCCTTTGGCCTATCCAACCCCATGTGCTGGCAATATCGTGCACAGTGTGCGTTGGTCAGTTTGCCAAAGCACACCTCATCATGCAACAAATCGGGATGGAACCACATCAACAATGCATAACACTCTTCGTCATCATACACCTCCTTCACAGTGTCTTGAAACATGGGCATGGGCTCAAGTGGGGTAGTGGTGTCAGGCTTCATGCATGGCAGGCATGGCACACTCATGCACGTGCTGCATGCACAAGCAGCCATGGCCCATTGAGGCTGCTCCCTGTCAGGTGTGAACACCATGCGGTGCATTGCCCTGCACCCCTCCACCTTATCATGCATGCGCTCCACATCAGCCTCTGGCATACTGCATACACCTGCTTGCCTAGCGTTGTTCAGCACCAGGTAGCGCCGACGCATGATGTGTCCACGTTGCCGGTGGCTGGCACTGGTGTCTTGCCTCCACTGGGTACTTCTGAAACTCATTCAACAGTGGTTGCAGCACCTCATCATTCAACAGTGGTTGCAGCTTCCGCTGCCAAGCCTGGGGGGAGTTGTTGAGGGACTGTGGCTGCTGCACCTGTTGCTGCTGCTGAGCCACCTGCTGCTCCCTCTGCTGCATGTCTGCCTGCTGCTGCTGCAGCTGGTGTTGCTGCTCAGCCAACTGCTGCTCCCTCAGGTGCATGTCTGCCTGCTGCTGCTGCAGCTGCTGTTGCTGCTCAGCCACCTGCTGCTCCTGACGTTGAAGTTCATCCTGCTGCAGGTCCTGCAGCTGTTGCTGTAGATGTTGCAAGCGTTGGGTGTCAGTAGCTTGTTGCTCCCTCTGCTGCAGTTCAGGCTGCTTACAGGCCTGCACAACGGCAAACACTTCTCACAGCTCAGTGTCTGCATGTTTTTCACTAATTCTTGCCGTTCGTGGTTGCTCAGAAGCCACAAGCACCAGTAATCAGGAACTCTTGTGCAACCTAAAAATGGCTGCAACATGTGGACTGAACCTGTTTTCAGCGACAATCCGCAATCGCGGTCACGCTCCCAACCCACAATGCCATCGACCTGCAGAGGCGCCGTTTGATGACAAAAGGTGACACTTTGGAGCGGGGGGCAAGGAAGCAGGCCGGGAAGCAGCAGGTGAGCTTGGGAGTAGGTCTCGATTCGTGCTATGACGTTGCAGCACTGATGCGTGCTAACCTGAAAAGTTGGCATGTCCAGTCAGGATGCGCCATTCACGCCGCTCTGGGTCCAGGCTGCCTAATGCCGTCGCTAAATGTGTCTGCGACGCTCCAGAACACGTCGCGTGTTGGGGGCCAGCCACCCGGCAAACCGCTGGGGCTGGCTGCACTCTATTCGGGCCATTACTAGCTCATCGCACAAATCGGCGGCCTCATCCGTGCAGAAATGAGTAAGAAAGTTATCTCTTGAGCCATGGGGGTGCAGCCAATGGCGGGGGTGACCACCGTCACTTTTTGTCGCGTATACTGCACTCCAAGAGGTCAAACCGCGACGCCCCGCTGCGGCATGGTGCTCCGCAGCTTGGCCTGCGAGGGACGGGCTAAAGTCAACATTGCCCCCCTCCGCGGTATCCTTGCACCAGTGACTCCTTGCACCCTGACGGTAGTGCACGTGCATACAAGAACGCCGCAACGACGAGCGAGGTAGAGCGGTCACTAGTCGGTCGGTCGGCGTGCCGTGATTGGGTGCCGGCATGCAAATCTGCAGTGCTGTTTTTGAGATCGATTTGCTGCTTGTTGATGCTACGCATCTGTCTGGTTTTTGCGCCCTAGCTTTGGAGAATGCTCATAGCTCCCATGGGAAGGATCTGCAGCGTTTAAAAGCGGCCCTGCGCAGGTTGGGAAGCTCTTGAAATCACAGTGCGCTAAAACCTTATTTCTAGACAGGAAGTGCATCAAACGCCGTGCTGACCTCCTGTGGAGATACAAGCGGTGTGCCCCAAGAACTTCATCTACTTTGATAGCGTTATCCTTTTATTTTATCTATGATTATCAGCCATATATACGCCCAGACATACCAACCATGCTCATGTCTAAACTACCCCATCATCTCGCGCTCACCAGGCTGCGAAAGTAGATGAGATTGTTCTGGTTTCTCCAAGCTACCACCAGCGTTCGTTAGCGGAGCAAATGATGCAGGCTAGCGGCCAATATTAGCGATGGGCCGACGCAGTCAGCGTAGGAAGAAAGGATCGGCGATTATGGCAGCTCGGGTTGCAGCTGGCCTTGCCCCGTGGACCCGCATGGCCGGCTTCATCGCAAACCGGCTGAAGGTAAGGCTTCTGCGGCCCTTGCTGTTCCCTGATCTGTTCCCTGCTCCCTCTTACCCCTCTGCCCCACAGCCTCTGCCCCACAGCCTCCCCCTGGCAGGGCAGTAGCACAGTGCACCTGCAGCGTCAGCGCACCCGCAGCGGCAGGGCAGCAACAGAAGGGCAACAGGGCAGCTGCCCCATACCCCTGGCAGCTGTTGCCCCACCCCACCCCCGCTGCCCCACCCCCCACATTCCCTGGTGCGCTGCTGCTGCTGCCCTGTGATGCTGACCTAACTGAGTGGGGGTGGGACAGCAAAGGGTGGTGGTGAGGGTGGCGCAGTGGGGGTGGGGGTTGCCGCTGCCTCACACCCTGCCGCCCGCTGCCCCACACCCACACCCCCTACCCCACCCCTCCCCCCCACCATGTCATGCAGGTTTAGCCGCACAGGGCAGCAGCAGCATCGCCCGCGCAGTCCCCAATCCCTGTTGTTGTTGTTGCTGCCCCGCACCCACGGCCCATAGTTCATGGTTGCCCATAGTCAGGCACCCACTGCCCCCCCACCCCCACCCCAGCAGGTGAGCAGCACAGGGCAGCTGCGGCAGCGCCCCCTCAACAGGGCAGCTGCCCCACACGCCCCCCCCCCCCCCCCCCCCCCCTCTGCCCCACCCCCAGCCCCACCCCCATGCAGGTCAGCTGCAGCAGCAGCGCACAGTAGCATGGCAGCATCAGGCCACCCCAGGGCTTCATGCCCCTGGCAGCTGCCGCCTCTCACCCCCATGTTGCTGCCCCCCCCCCCACCCCCACGGCCCATGCACTGCCACCGGCTGCCCCACCCGTTGCTGCTGCTGCCCCCTTGCCCTTACTCAGGCGCCGCTGCCCCCCCTACACCAGCAGGGCAGGACCCTACACCAGCAGGGCAGGACAGCGGTGCATCACCATTGCAGGCCGGCAGGACCCTGACCTGTTTGGGATGTGAGGTTGAGTAGAGTTGATGGTATACCTGTTTGGGATGTGAGGTTGAGTAGAGTTGATGGTAATGTTGGTGTAACAATTGTAACAATACCTGGTGTGGCAGAGACGTAATCAGTCGGTTCAAGTATATCAGTCCGGTCTATCTGAGACGGTTTTACTTTGTACACCACCTTACAGCCCGATGCGAGATGCGAGCCGCCCGGTTACCGAACATAACCGCCGGCCCTCGCGCTAGCGCTGTTGTAGACCGTACCTACTGGCACCCGCTTTAGAAAGAACGCCGCAGCCATCTGCAGTAACCTTGCCACCTGGACACTTGGCAAGGGTTGGTGGGCGCCCTGGCCGTGCAGGCCCTTTGATGCAGTAGGCATATCGGAAAGGCTCGCTCATCAAGGCTGTGTAAGCGCGGCATCAAATGGATCACGGTACATTTCGCCAAAGAGACCTTGTGGGACCTGACATGGAGCCACTGCTCCCACTCGGGCATGGAGTTGAAGACAACTTGCAGTCCAATGACCTGCAGCCAATCAAAGTTGCCATTTTGACAGGCCAAGACACAAGGCGGGGACACAAACAGTGCGGGGACACATAAGGCGGGGCCGTCACCTGACGTCTACGCGTGGTCCAGCCATCGCGACGCTCCTGGCGTTGCTTGCCTTGAGAGGAACGAGACGCTGCAATGGAACCAACAGCAGCGACGGGTTATCACACAGCGCGTAGCCCACAGTAGCCCACAGTCGGCTAGGGACACGCACCTTTCTGTTTCTTTCCCGGGTCCTTCTTGTGCTTCTTCTCAGCCATCACGCGATGCGCAGTGCGACCTGCGCAGTGGCCTTGCGCAGTGGCCTTTTCTAGCAACTTGTGTTTCCCGTGAAAAATACACGGTTGTGTGAGAATACTCCCTGTGCCTCACTCGGGCATGGAGCCACTGCTCCCACTCGGGAATGGAGTTGAAGATGGGGAGTTGAAGACAGGAAACAACTTGCACCCCAGTGTCATGGGTGCTTTATACTAAGTTGTCAGGATCGTTTATACCCCCCCAACCCGGTTTTGTCTGTAAGCAGGGGAAGCAGCTCAGAAGCTGCTAAGCCAATTTGTTTTGGCGGTAGTTTATTGCAGCGCCCAGCCTGGGCCCCAGGTCAGGTCATTTGAGCTTGTCGAGCGAGCCGTCATGCAAGCAATCAAGCAAGTCGACATTCACTGCTCCAACCAAATAGCGGTGCCTCCGCCGCAGTCAACCCACTCGACATTCGGTTCAGCACACCCAAAAGGTCACAAGCCAGGAACATAGTCCCAAGTTTGAGGGCTTAGGTGTGGCACTCTGTACTGAACTGGCGCAGGGCTCGATGTCTGGCCAACGGGTGTGGGGGTAGGGGCGGCAGGAGAAGCAAGCGCAGATGCATGCGATCCAAGCATGGGTGATGCCGGAAGCTCCGGGCGGTTTATTTGACTCGAGAGCAAGGAGGTGCCTTGCCGCAAGCTGCCGTTCACTTGAGCACCGGCACCCGGCACCGGCGCAGGAGACGCCCACTGTCCCGACTGCGGCGTCTCAACACTGCCGGACGGCGGTTGCGCGACCTCGGCAGCCGCGCTTCCATTCTGTCCCAGCACCGCGCTGCCGGCTACGTGGCTGGCAAACAAGGTTGGCGGTGGCGGGGTATACCACTCCGCCTTCCCCCGGGCTTGCAGGATTTGACCCAATAGCTCCACCACTTCCGCAGCGAGTCCAAACCGACCAACCAGCTTGATATTGCTGTCGCGGGCCAGCAGAGCGACTCGACCTTCATCGCCGCCTGGCGCATTCCGCACCGCAGAAAGCTGCGCCCGGCTGAGGACTGTGTACAAGGTGAGGGCACGGCGAGGCCCACTGCGCATGCTCCCTGCGACAGTCGAACAGCAAAGTCGACGAGCAATCACCTTGCCTTACTACCATGCCCAACGCATCCCAGGATGAGTATTACAACATCAGGAGTGGTTGATTGCGCACAAAGGCCCAGAGGAGTCAGGCATGCTTCCAGACCAACAGCCTAGACAAGGTGTGGCAGGAGCAGCCTGGCTGACTTTCCATCACATGTTGTAGGCAGACTGGCTGCCCGACACTCACCAACGTCTACTTGCAGTAAAGCTCTCACGGACAGGGCGTTGCCTTCCATGGACTGCTGCACCAGCCCTGCATCAGCTGCTGTCCCACCAGGGTGGCCACTGCTTGCGGGCGCAGAGGCAGGCCCAAGAAAGGCAGCGCAGCAGCCAAACTCCACGTCCGGCTCTAGCTGCAGCCGGGTACGAGCAGGGACGAGGACAGTGGGCATATGGTGGAGCAGAAGGTTTGCATGCGTGGGTAGGGAAGGCAGGGCAGCGTGTGAATGAGATCTTGAGAGCTTACTTCACAAACCCTCCCTCTCTTGCCTTCTTCTCCTTCCCTCCCTCCCCAGCAATGCTGTTGCCTCCAGCCAGAGAGGAACGACTGCCAAGCAACCAATCACAGCACCCCCAGGGGAGCACACACAGCGCAAGACAACCTCAGGAACATCGCCTTGGCCTTGGTCGCCCCTCCCTCTCAGCAGTGCGCAGAAAAGGTCATTGCTTCTGGCTGGCCTGCTCCTCAATGCCTACAATGCCGCTGCGCTGCCCCTGCCAAGCTGTTAGCCACACCTCGTTGAACAAGCGCTTGAGGGCACTGGCAGCCTGGGTGTACGCCACCACTGCTGCTGCCCCTGCAGCCGCTGCCTGCGCCTGGCGAGCTGCCCTCTCTGCCCTGGCCATGGCACGCAGCTGTGCAGCCTCCTGCTTTCTCTGCGCCGCTGCCGCCGCTTGCTGCCGCTGCTGCTCCTCCTCGTCCTGTCCCTCCATGTGGGCTAGAGCGGGGGGCCTGCCCTCCTGCTCACTGTCCAGCTCTTCCTGCTCCTCATCTGACTCTCCACCTAGGTCAGCGTCGCCTTCGCCATCAGAATCAGCCAAGGAGGCGAGCTGGGCGCGGGTCATATACCCAGCCCTGCAAGATCAGAGTGTCAGGCTTGTGGCAAGGATGGAGGGTGGCCTGGCTCAGGGCAGCACTACTGATGAAGCAGAGAACATGGCTGAAGCTTTGGTACAGGTGCACTGCATTATGTCAGAGCAGCGGCAGCAGCATGGCAGACAGGCTGGCCACTGCTTGGCACAAGGATAAACAAGGTGTGCGGTTGTATGTGGGTGGAAATAGGGCGTCAATGGGACCGGGCAGGTTAGGATATCCAGGGTAACCTGTTTTGGATCCCTCACCGCTTCATGTGCTGCTGCCGCTCCATAGCCATGCGAATCTTGGCAGCTTCCCTGAGGCCTGACAAGAAGCTGCGAGAAGGCAGGGGAGGCAATGGCGGGTAAGGGAGCAAGCACATTGGTGGGCTGCACCACTGCAGGGCATGATGGGCTGCAGCACAGCCCCTGCAGCGCCCTGTAAAGCGCTGCCCTGCAGCATCTTGCAGCGGGGTCCATCCCCACACACTTGCCCTCTGAGCATGACGGCAAAATCTATGTGTTGGAGAGTTGCTGAGTATCAGATGTGCTTGCAACACACACACACACACACACACACACACACACGCAGGCAAATGCCATGTGATGACGAGTAACAACAGTTGCCAACAGCCAACCTCATCACACACTTGCCCTCCTAAGGTGGGTTGGCTTGATCAGAGGGCCACCATAGGGCCGCCTCTCTAGCTCTCAGCCATGCAGCCTGACCTGCCCCACCCCACTCACGCGCCGTGCATGGTGGCTGGCCACTTGCTAATTGTGGCCTCGCCGGCAAAGAACAGGCGGCCACGCACGTCCATGGCTAGAGTGTCGTAGTCCTCCCCCGTGGCCCCGACAGCCACTGAGGAGTAGGAGCCATAGCACATGGGGTCAGCGGCCCACCGGGTGGCAACAGCCTGGGCGACAGCAGCCAGGCCCGCAGCAAACAGGCATGTTGCCACGAAGAAGGGCCGAGCAGTGAGAGGGGCAGAGGCTGCTAGGCAACGGCAGCGGCTGCTAGGCAAGGGCAGCGGCTGCTAGGTAGGGGCAGAGGCTGCTAGGTAGGGGCAGCGGCTGCTAGGTAGGGGCAGAGGCTGCTAGGTAGGGGCAGAGGCTGCTAGGTAGGGGCAGAGGCTGCTAGGTAGGGGCAGAGGCTGCTAGGTAGGGGCAGAGGCTGCTAGGTAGGGGCAGAGGCTGCTAGGTAGGGGCAGAGGCTGCTAGGTAGGGGCAGAGGCTGCTAGGTAGGGGCAGAGGCTGCTAGGTAGGGGCAGAGGCTGCTAGGTAGGGGCAGAGGCTGCTAGGTAGGGGCAGAGGCTGCTAGGTAGGGGCAGAGGCTGCTAGGTAGGGGCAGAGGCTGCTAGGTAGGGGCAGAGGCTGCTAGGTAGGGGCAGAGGCTGCTAGGTAGGGGCAGAGGCTGCTAGGTAGGGGCAGAGGCTGCTAGGTAGGGGCAGAGGCTGCTAGGTAGGGGCAGAGGCTGCTAGGTAGGGGCAGAGGCTGCTAGGTAGGGGCAGAGGCTGCTAGGTAGGGGCAGAGGCTGCTAGGTAGGGGCAGAGGCTGCTAGGTAGGGGCAGAGGCTGCTAGGTAGGGGCAGAGGCTGCTAGGTAGGGGCAGAGGCTGCTAGGTAGGGGCAGAGGCTGCTAGGTAGGGGCAGAGGCTGCTAGGTAGGGGCAGAGGCTGCTAGGTAGGGGCAGAGGCTGCTAGGTAGGGGCAGAGGCTGCTAGGTAGGGGCAGAGGCTGCTAGGTAGGGGCAGAGGCTGCCAGGTCAGGGGCACGCTGAGTCATCGTCTGGTACATCCCCAAACCCAAGCCTGCTGCCCAGGTTGCTGCCATCCCTCCCCTCCCCCTTTCCACCTGCAAAGGGTCAGGCACCACCACGCCCTTGCCCTCATGGGCCGCCCTCAGCGCTGCCATCACTCGCTCAACAGCCTGCTCCACTGGAACTGACTCGAATCGTTGAGCGGAAGCACCTACAAGTAGCACTTTGGCTGTTGACAGCCAGGACCCTGATGGCGGGTGTGCAAGGCCCTGAACCTCCTTCCCCTGCCTGACCCAGTCTGTTACCCCGGTTCAGTCTTCATCCAGCAGACCAGGATTGCAGCAACACTGCTGCCCACGCCTGCTAGGCCGTTGGCAAAGGTGATGACGTCAGCGATCATGATGCAGCACTGGCGAGCCTTGAGCACCAACCAGCACTGACGCCCTGCCCCTTCACACAACAAGCTGGCTATCCCACCTGACACCAGTGCAGCCAGGATGGCCCCTGTACCCGCCAGATGAGGTGGGTAGGCGTAGAATCTGTACATCAAGGCGCATCAACAGGGGCGCACACAGCTGTGATCCCTGGCACTGTTCCACAGCTGCGACCAGGTTGGCAGTGAAATGATGGTGACCGTGTGCACAACATGCAGACCGGCAGGTGTGGTTCACACTGTATGTGTAAGCAGCGCAGGCAGGCAGGCAGGCAGGCAGGCAGGCAGGCAGGCAGGCAGGTTAGACAAGTCTATGGGTGTGGACCAGCAGTCACTTGGGCACAAGGGCAGCCCAGAGGGCAGGCAGGCAGGGGAAGAGGGAGGGCGGTTTGTCTCACAGGAAGAAGAGGCCGGCATCCTGAGGATCGGCTGCCACCTGGCCTAGGGTGTCCAGCCCCTGGTCCCAGAACGCATGCGGGAAGAGCATGACCAGCTGCAGCAGAGGGCAGCAGCGGGGGGTAAGGTGGGCTGGGCAGTCACAGCCTGGTAAGGACTGTGCCACGGGGCGGTTAACAGAGCACACCTAATGACCCAGGACAAGTTGCATCAGGCCTGTGGCTGCATTGGGTGTGTGTCCCGCATGTGCTGCGTAATGGCAGCTAATGGTGGCTCCTGGCAGCTAAGGATGCTGCAGTCTGCAGTTCTCCGCCATTGAACCAATGTCATGCCAGTGTGCATGTACTGCGCATGCAGAAGACAGAGATGACATAGACCCATAGAGACATAACATGACAGGGTCGTGGTAAGGAAACAAAGAAGATAGATCTTGTCACACAAAGGGGCGTGCTCTAAGGAGCTGGGCGCCGACTCAGCTTGAGCAATGTCTGCTGCATGACCACTGGTGTTTTCCGACCTACTGCATTGAGGTGGGCTCCCTATGCCTACTTTGTTATGAGAATCTGAAAGAGTGCAACAGTACGTCCCCACTATCACCATCACCACTACCCATTGCATCTGAACCATCAACACTGCCCATCACGTCTGGGCAACACCTCACACCTTGTTGAGCACTCCAAAGCCTAGACGGTGGATGGCGTCTTGTTTAGCCGATGACAGTGGTGGGCTGAAGCGCAGGGCGTTGCGTTTCAACACTCCCAGCGGCACCGTCACCAGCACCGCGTCAGCTGCATTCAGCCAGCATGGTGCAGCCAGCATGCTGCCAGTTGGTCAGGGTCAGGGGTCAGGGTCAACATCAATAGTGGGATGACAGCAGCACCAACACACAGGGCCTGCCTACGCCACACAGGGCTCTGCCCCACCCTGCCCTCAACTGGCCCCACACAGCCCAGTGCCCAGCAGCCACATCCGGCTGGTGGCACAGCGGTTTAACCAACAAAACAGTCTCAACTGACCTCAACCCCCTGTGCCCACCTTGGAAGGCAGCCTGCTGGCTGTTCACAGTCACGCCCTGCCGGCTGTGGGTAATGCTGGTGACGGGGGTGTTGTAGAACACGGGCACATCCTGCAGCAGCCCACCCACCAGCTGCAGGTTGCCTCCTGCTAGCACAGCAGCCAGTCACACAGCTCGCACTGTGTGGACATTTGATGCTGCCTAATTTCAAGCCATGCCTCATTGGATACTAGGTGCATGTAATAGGTGCATGTTGCAGCCATGCAGCATGGCAAGTGACATTGCTGGGTCCTTGGCTCTCACAACACCTCTCATGCGGAGTTGGGTGATGTCGCAGCACAATAATGTGAATGCTGGGAGAAATTCAGCATAGCAAGGCACCCACCAACAAAACCCCGGGACACAACAAGCGCCCCTTGTATTACGTGCCTCATGACCGCTGAGGCCAGCAAGAAAACGAGCATTGCCAGTATCGTCCGCAACATGCGGCTTCCCACCTGGGACGAAGACATGGCTTCCTAACATCTCGTATGGATCGTCTTGGTCCCAATGGCGCAGCGAAAGGGTGCCTAGCTGAGCCGCGTTTGCAAACTCCACGTTTGCAAAGTGCCAGTGCATGAGGCGCTCATGCAGGTCTTCGGCGCCGGGCTCGCGGGGCACCTCCGCCCAGAGCATGCGCAGCGCAGCGCCCACGCTGACATTGTCCGCCACCTGCGCGAGCGCCGCGAGCGCACGTAGCAGACACCCAGTGAAAGCCATGGTACCTGAACTCCTCCCAGCTGGCAAGCAGTGCTTGAGGCTAAGTCATGAGTTCTGCAAGTAAGCTTGAGACAGTCACAAGCAGCTACCGGCAGAAGCCATAACCTCCTGCCAGCAGGTCGGAGCTGGAGCAGCACAGCGCAAGCTCACCTCGCCTGGTAGCTCCTCACGGTACTTGTCTGCTGCATCCAGCAGGGCATTGTGCTGCGCAAGCACCTGCAGCAGGCCAGCCGTCCCCAGTGCTCGGAGGCAGGCTTCAACCATGCTGCATGACATGGCAGGAGGGGTGTGGGTGCTGCCACACAGGGATCAATGCTAGCTGGTGAGCAGGGAGCTTGAAGCCAGTGCGCCGCAGTATGCACATCCTACATCATACACGGTGCAGCGCATGATACATGTCACGTCATTATATGTCAACAAGGTGCCTTGGCTCCTGCTCCTGGCATCTCTCTGGCTGTTGCTCCTCGCATCTCTGGCTATGTCACTCAGTGCTGCCCATTGTTCGCTGCCCACCTTGTCATCCAGGTCCTTTGGTGCCTCCTCACCCCCTGGGAGGTACAGAGGGCAGCGGTCTGTGATGCGGTGCATAGGCAGGCCCAGCTGGCGCGCCAACACCGCTAGGGGGTTGCCATCAATGCCAGTGATGATGGCACCGCCCAGGTCTGCCATGCCGGCCAGACCCTCCTCCTCCATGCGCAGCGTCCACACACGCCCGCCTGGCCGACTGCGCCCCTCCAGCACCACCACCCGGTAGCCCCATCGACACAGCTGCCTGGCAGCTGCTGCTCCTGTGATGCAGGAGTGGAAGGGTGCGCTACACCCTGGTCACACAACCCTATCCTGATCACACTGCCACAGCGCCCCTAGCAATCGCAGTACACAGACAAGCACCTACATTATGGCACGCTAGCCATGCCACGCTAGCAGATGTGAAGCTACACCACCCTTTGAGTGACCCTACCTAGGTGCTTGCCTGTGTAGCAGTTGTGCTTGGAGGAAGCAGGCACATGGGGTGCTGGCAGATAGCAGGGGTCTGTGACATGTAGGTGCTGGAGGGGTGCGAGCCACCTGCGCACCTGCCAACCCTGCGCCCACTACGATGATGGTGGCCTGGGAGGGCACGGGGTTGGGGTCCTGCAGCAGTGCTGGCGCCACCCCAAAGTTGATGTAGCCCCATAGGTCTAAGAAGCGCCAGGCCAGGCTGACCAGGTGCTGCCACTTGGGCAGGATGCGCTGCCCGGCGTCCTCCTCACTCAGGTGGGTGGTCACGTCTGCCCGCCAGCGAGCCAGGACGTGGTTGCGCACCTGTCAGGATGAGTGACCTGCCTGACAGCTGTTAGGCCGCTGCGTAGTTTGGCTGGGGCTGGCAAGGATGGCATTACCTTGACGTAACTGTTTTCATTGACGCCGGGCGGCAGCAGGGCTTGCTCCTAAGCAGCACACGACTGGGTTCGGCACGAGCGTGGCAGTGTATGTGTACGTGAAGCTGGTGCCTCCTCTAGGGGCTGCATGGAATCACTCACCTCCTCCTCAGGCTGGGTGGGGTTGAGCCCTACCAGGCGAGCTGTCTCTGCCTCAAGCTGGTCAGGGCTGAGCTCATTCTTTCGAGGTCTCCTTTGTGGTCTCGGCTCCTTGGGCCTGGGCGCTGGTTCTGGGACGTACTCGTTGCTTTTCTTAGAGCGCTTGCCCACTAAACTAACGTAATCCACGGGGGGCAGGCCACGAGTCCTAGGACGGATGCTTTCGGATGTGCCATGCTCATCGTACCCTGCTTCTGAAGCAGTCAATTCTACCATGGCATCTCGCGCCTGCGTTCAACGGGTTTCGGGGATTTGAGCAACTGCGTCGGCCTGCTATTGTATGCAGAGAACTACCCCCAGAGAACTCTACAGCAAGCAGCTGTTTTTTGGCACAACGCATGTGGCATGCAGCGAACTCCAGCGAACTCCAGAGAACTTTACAGCAAACAGCTGTTTTCTGTACAACGCATGTGGGATGTATGCGAGCAAAGCATGCATATCATAGGGCCCCACCACTATTAGCACTTTGGTATCCTTGGTTATTCAGGGCCGCGGCGCCGGCGCAGTCGGGATGTGCTAGGTCAGGGTGCTGGGTGCAGGCCAGGGTCCCTAGATCAGACCCTCCCAACTCTCATGAAAAGAGGGTGTGTCCTTTACACGTGTGTCCTTCAACCTCAACAACCACAACACAACCAACCTCCACAACCGGCCCCTGTAAACCTAACGTCAGTATGGTTGCCAGGCATGTAAGGCATACGTAAGGATAGCATTGATATGCCGCTGTAGAGCTTGTTAAGTGATGCAGCGAAACAGGCAGCGTAAACGTAACCGTGATAGTGAAGTTGACCGCGAGCTCGAGGCTCAGCCAGAGCAAAGCCAGGCGCAGAAGAACAAGAAGGCCAGCGGTGAAGCGCGCAGGGACCGACACGACAGAACACATGGCATGCGAAGAAGAGCAAACGGCATGACGGCAAACCGTGATGAGGGGTGTGTGCGCTGCTGGTTTGGAGGCGGGAGCGGTCGTGGCGTCCGAAGTGGTCGAGGCGCGGCTCGTTACGCAAATCGAGGCTTGGGTGGAGGCCTGCAGCATGAGAGCGCTGCTCGGGAGCTTGCTACTGGGTCTCATGGTGCGAGGCTGGTTCACGCTGCTCAGGGGGGTTCCGGACGGGCAGGAGGTCTTCGAGGAAATCCCAGCTGAGGACGCGTTCATCCCGGACCTGGCGGACCGAAAACATGTGCCTGCAGCTCTGCCGCGGACTGCCTCCTCCCGGAAGGCGCTCCTCTCAGCCCAGCGCAGCTGTGGAGGATGTGCTGGCCTTGCACCCGGGTCTCCACGCCCGCCTCAACGCTGTACCTCGCTATGAGCACGATTGCAACACCGTGGACGATGTGGGCACCAAGCTGGAGACTAACTTCGCCAACAGCCTCACCGAGCTGTTCCTCCGCAGGGTTGAGCAAGCGGTGGCTCTGGCTGGAGCCAGGGTCCTCGCTGGCTCACACGAGCATGCCCGTGGATGGCAGTCCAGGCTGGACTGAGCGTCAGCGCAGCTGGGTGGCGAGGAGCGTGCAAGGGAAGGAGGTGACCTGGCTACAGGGTCAGGGGCAGGGTCAGGGTGGGGTGGTGCCTACTGCTGCAATGCGGGACGAGGTGGCCAGGCAGCGGAGGTTGTTGGGGCTGGCTCAGGGGGTGGTGGTGAATGACGCCTGGCTGGAGAGGGCGGTCAACCGGGGCAGCCTGCTGCGCCATGCAGTGGACATCAGCAGAAAGCTGGAGGCAGCCCACGTCAGCTGGCAGCTGGACTGGGCGGACTGGTTGGCAGCCGGGGGGCAGCGCAACACCAGGCCCTACCGCCCCCCCTTCCCCTTTGCGCTCACACCCAGCTGCAGCTGCAAGGCTCACCACATCAAGCTGGACACCCGGGCCCTATTTGGCTTGATGCGTACTGTTGGCATGCTGCCAGCGGACATCACCTCCTTGCCCAAGTTCAGGAGTGGTGTGGCTGGGCCCAAGGACAGTGAGGTGAGTGATCCTTGAGTGTGCTCAGGTCAGCCACTGCTTTAATTGTGGCAGGTTGCTGGAAGCAGATTGTTTGTGGCACCATTGACTGATGGTCTCTAGGTGATCTCAAGTGTGTTGTGGTGGCTGATGTTGACTGCAGGTGGCCAACCGGTGGAATGCCTTCCTGCCCAACCTCGCAGCCGTCCGGCCCAACGTCGGGCAGAAATTCGCGCAGGTGGTGCACACTGACGGAGTCGCTATCAGCGTGATGTTCATCCGCCCCAAGCCAGCAGAGCCGTCTGACAAGCTGCCTTGCATGGGCAAGGAGGAGGGCGCTGTCAACCCGCTGGCGCACCTGGACGCCGGTTGGCCCGCTGGCGCACCTGGACGCCGAACATGGCGACAGTGGCCCACGAGGAGCGGTACCCCTCCGGAGCTAAAAGAAAGAAAAAAGAAAGAAAGACTACTCCCCCCGAAGCTTCAGGGGGCGTGCACTAAGGAACCGCGCGCCGCTTCTGGTCTTTCACACCATGGGAGGGGCCCCCGCGGGCTGACGTATGCCTAAAGGGCGCTCTCACAGCACGACACGCCCCGGCTCGGAAACGTGTCTACCCTCCTGAGCTTCATAGGAAATTAGCCTACTCCACTCCAGCTCCCACCCCGCACGATGGCGGGCACTGCCCTCAAGAGAGATCGATTACGCCAAATATTTCTGGCCCCTTGCGGGTGTCGATCCCCCGGCCTCTCGCAAGAAGAGGGAGGTTTGTAGCTACTGAACCACACCTGCTGCATGGGGTGCTACTGGCTTCGGGTCCTAACCCGGTTGATCCTCCGGAGCTGTGAAGTCCGTGTGGCAGCGCAGCCTGACCGCGGGGCAGTACTACCGGCAGAGCGGCATCACGGAGCACGCCAAGGAGTCCAAGGTCTGGATGGCCGGCATCAAGCCTCAGCAGGATGAGCTGTCGCAAGTCACGAACTACACCGCCTCGCTGCAGCGATACCGGGAGTACGCTGCCAAGACACTGTCGACCTGGCCGGCCATGTGGGCTGAGCTGTCCAAGCGGCGCTGGTCCAACGCCAGGTTCCGGCTGTACGGAGGCAAGCAGCGCACGGTGGCCAAGTTATGGGCCGTACGCCAGCCAGCATGTGTGTCAGTATGCCCAGTAGGCCGTACCCAGCCAGCATGTGTGCCACAATGCTTGTCTTTGCCATGACTGGACCTGAGGTCACAATGTGTCTCTCCTTGTGTGCCTTGGCTGCAGACTGTCAAGGGTGCCAAGGTACGCTGCAACTCGGCTGCCACAGGCCGCCCCCTGGCCCTGGCCTATGGGGCAGCAGGCTTCAGTGGCAGTGGCAGCATTGGCAGCAAGGGTGTGCCTGTCAAGCAGATGCGACGGGAGGCATGCAAGCAGTTCCCTGGGCGTGTGGTGCTGGTGCATGAGTTTCGTACCAGCCGGGTCAGCTCTGCTCGCACCAACGTGGTGAGAAAGAAAGAAAGAAAACTACTCCGGTACAAACCGGCGTGCATGAAGGGAGGAGCTTCCGCCTGTGGCGCGGCCTGCTCCCACCTCCAAACGTTGGACACAGGCTGGACATGTCCCCATCAAGCTGCCCTAGCTGTAGCCACAGACCACAGCTAGCACCCAAGTCAAACAAAGAGGCATTAGAGGAGCAAAGACTAGTGCACTCGGCAGCTGGCCTTATCTCTTCTCCTCGTTGACGAGAGCAATTCCAGCCTTGTCCGCCGGATGTCGCCCTAAAAGCTGAAGTTCGGGCTCCAAAAGTCCAAACTTCAGCTGTCAGCCAACGTCCCGCGGTGAGGTAGCTCTGCTCCCTCCTTGACGACGCCAGCAACTCCACAACAGCTCGATGACCCGCAGCGGTCGTGTGCGGCACCCGGACCTCATTTGTATTCCGCTGGACAAAGCGGTGCCCGTTCAAGCCTGGGAAGGCTTTCCCGTTGCATCCCAATTTATATACCGCTGGGTGCGGTGGTGAGGTAGCTTAGCCAATCCGTGCGACCGAAGTCTACGCGGATTGTTACCAGGGCCACCGCGTGGAGGTGCCTCACCGCCAGCCCCGCACCAACGTGGTGCAAGGTCAAGCAGAGTCCTTCAGGTGAGAGATGCATTTCCACTGTAGGAGTGGAGCTGTAGGATGAACATCTTACACACCACCCAGTCTGTGCCCTGCACTGTTCATGCTATACATGGCTTGACTTCACACTTGGTTTGGCAAGGAAGGGTCTTACAAGTGAGCATTGACATATGTCGCCTTGCAGGTGGCTGCATCCGGTGCGCAGCATGGCGACGCGGTCCCGGATCCGGGGCTTGATGTGCTCTACAAGCAATGTCATCAAGCGCAGGTTCTACGGCCGAGACGTGTCAGCCGCGCTGAACATCCGCCGCATTGCAGCCGGACCGGGCCGCCCTCACGAGCTCAGCAGCTGGCTGGGCCGCCCCGCCATGCCTAACCCAGGCAGAGTGGGCCAGGAGTGGGTGCAAGTGCGCGACAGAGGCCTGCTGCGGAAGTGGCAGCGGCGGCACCAGCGGCAGCGATAGTGACATGTGTATCATGCCATGAGCCAAACAAACAAACAAACAATACGATTGCCCCTTACAAAGGGGATGTGTGTGCGCTAGAGTGTGCATAGGGTAGGGCTCTAGCGAATAGGTTAGGGACACAGTCCCGACTCCTAGGTTAGGGACACACACCGGTCCCTCACTGTTGTGGAGAAGTGTAGGGGCTCCATAGGAGGAGAGGGATACAGCATGGTTGGTATATCCATTCAGATACATCTACTGTCATACAGGTAGCTGTTGTGGCGTGCAGCGAACTCCAGCGAACTCCAAAGAACTTTACAGCGAACAGCTGTTTTCTGTACAACGCATGTGGGATGTATGCGAGCAAAGCATGCATATCATAGGGCCCCGCCACTATCAGCACTTTGGTATCATTGGTTATTTAGGGCCACAGCGCTGGCGCAGTCGGAATGTGCTAGGTCAGGGTGCTGGGTGCAGGCCAGGGTCCCTAGATCAGACCCTCCCAACTCTCATGAAAAGAGGGTGTGTCCTTTACACGTGTGTCACGGCAGCGACTGCTGCACTCGGCCGAGTGTTCTCGCCGTCTTCGGGGAGGCCGCGGCACAGCTGTCGGAACAAATTGTCGCAGTTCAGGTCCGGGATGTCTGCTGCGGAGACTGGGATGTCTGTGTTTGTGTATGACAGTGGCTGGCCTTGCGCGTCAAGCTGGTCGGCTGTGTGCAGGGTAAACAAGCCGCGCACGAGGAAGCCCAACAGCAGGCTGCCAATCACCCCCCGCTCGCTGATGGCCTTCACTCGTGGCCGCACAGCCTTGTCAAGGAAGGCGTCCCAAAGCGCTTGCGGGAGGTGGTCGATGAGGTGGGCTAACTTGGCCTTTCTTGCGTGGAACGTATTGTCCTTGCTGCGGGCAGCGCGGGCCTCTCCTGCAGCCTTCCTTTTGCGCTGTGCCTCGGTCAAGTCAGGTTGGGCTGCCTCGTCGCGGTTGAAGTCGGGGTCCTCCGGCACTGCTCTAGGCCCACCCACACCGGTTCGTCTCTTCTTCCTCGCCATAAACAACAGCAACGCGAGGCAGCAACATATACTAAGGATTTTCGTGTTTGTCACACACATGTCTACACCCACCCTACACACATACATTTTACCAACAACCTCCATGCCGTGTGTTGCAATCTTCGCTATGAATAGGTAACGCGCCTGATGAGGCCTTCGCGAGTTCAGGGATTGGGCCACACACCTGGGTGTGTAACTCATGATACAGAACGTCTTCAGCTCAAGGTGCATAACATTCTTCTGCTGTCAGGCACTTTTGAAGGTCACGGGGGTTCGCAACGTGCAAGCTATTAGTTTGCTTGCTCATAAGTAGACATGAAAGTCACGACGTTCGAAATGTGCCGAGTCACCTGCGCCAGACGTGTGTTGTAATCTTCGCTATGAATAGGTGACGCGCCTACGAGATCGATGCATCTTAAGGCGCCGTGGCAGCGGGCGCAGACCCTAGTGTTACTAGCCTGCGCCCTGCGGCTATGCTCAGGCTACGAACCCGAGACTAGCCTAATGCTGCAGTCAGCTAGGCTAAGTCAGCTAGACCCTTCAACGGACTGTCAGCCGGATATCCAGCAACTCTCCTTATCCACGTTCTATAGCGCAACGGGGGGTCCCTGGTGGACAAACCAGGCCAATTGGAACCAAGCGGGCATCTCCTGCCGGTATGCGCCCGATGCTGCACATGTCTTATTCCGCGACCTTGGGGGGTTGAAGGGCCGTCTACCATCTGCAGGTACCCTGGCTTGAATGAGACCTTGCCAGCTCACTGCTGCTGGTATGGGGTTCAGTGCTGCATGTCAAAAACATGTCCAGAAGGTGGGGTGCTCGTCATCCCTGAGCATCGCAGCATGCCCCCTGGCCTGGCATGTCACCCTAGGCCTCGTGTCCTGGCTATCACAGGTGTACAGGATCGCACCCTGTGCGATTGTAGTGCCTTAGGTCTGGTAACCTCCATCACACTCAGCCGTAACAATCTTGTGAGTGCCTTGGCAAAACGCAAGCAGCATGGAGTTCCCTGCATGCCTGGAGTTGGATGTCAACCCCGACCTTGCAGACAGGCGTCTTACCTGCCTGGGTGCTGGTAATGCAATCCTGTGAACTACGGAGACTGGACTTGACGTGAGTGCCTGCCTGACCTCACAGCCCCTGCTTCACCCTACAACAAGCCATGCAAGCCTGTTGCCTCGCAGGTTTAACCGATTAAGGGGCACCATCTCTGACGATGTTGCCAAGCTGGGCCAGTTGCGTTACCTCAGCCTCGGCTATAACTGTGAGAGCCAGGCAGTGCATGGCAGCAAGCATGCTGCAGTGTCTGCCTGTGCTGTGACGCGCTGACAGCGCTGACAGCGGTGCACTGTGGCCGCAGCTCTCACTGGCACCATCCCCTCCATGCTTGGCAACCTGAACAACCTTGCAGTCTTGGACCTCACCGCTAACCAGTTGGTCAGTAGGCAGCACCGGCAGCAACCCAGGCAGCACAGCATGGCGAGCCTTTTGCTGGGGCCACTAGCAACCTATCAGAACCTGCTTTTCTGAGACTAGGACAGGGGTCATCAGCGCGGTGGCTTGGCTCATGCCATGGACCTTGCTTTGGCTGCAGGTCGGCAATGTGCCACCCAACTTGTGTCGCAACCAAGTCAGCGCTCTGACTGACATCCTGATTGCCAACAACCATGTGGGTCGCCATATGTGGTGTCTGGCTCAGGCAGCACATCCAGCCCCTGCTGGCACCTCACCACACAGCAGGCACCATGCTGCAGTTGCTTGCCCTCGCTGCTGCAGTTGAACGGCTCGCTTAACATCCAGCTGTGCGCAGCCCTTGTGCTGCTGGATGCAGCGGTGAGCGCTGGGGCAGCAGAGGGTGCACAGGCATGGAGTTAGCCTAGGCATGACAACACCAGCTTGCAGCTACCAGGCAAGGCCATGCCAAGCCGGGAAGTGTTGCCCCAGCTCCTCGTCACACCGTGCCACGCACCCAGATGCCAGGGCAGAAGGCACCAGGGGCTCAGCCACCCTCACCCTGAAGCCTCAACCCTCAAGCCAGCCCATGACACCCTTTGTCAATGGTCAGGGCGAGGGAGCTTACAAGTCAGCCTGCTCTGCCAGCGTGCACTGCCCTGCATGTGCATATGCTTGGCCATGCAGAGCAATGACTTCTCTGGGCCCCTCCCCTCGTTCCGTGGCTACTACCAGCTGCACATTGCTCGCCTGGGCAACAACTCGTTCAACATGAACATCCCAGACACCATCGCCGCCGCACCCTTGCTGACCGACCTTGACGTGTCCTACAACAAGTGAGAGGGTTGCATACAAGCTGTTCAACCACATGGGCCGCCTAGCTAGCATGACTCAGCCGGTGCCGACGGTACCGAGTGGAAGTGTAACTAGGTTGAAGGTCCGCAGGCGTTTAATGTCTCCACCCCTCCCATGCTGGCTTCAGCTGTAACCTGCCTGGCCTAGCCCGGTTCTACCCTGCCCTGTCCAGCCTGGCCTGGCCTGGCCTGGCCGTTTCTCTGCCCTGGCACTCCATCTTGTACTATCATGGTGTGTCTTGCCCGATGCTGGTTGCAGTCTCACTGGGTCCCTGCCCTCAGAGCTGGGCAACATGCGCATGCTGGCCAGTCTGACCCTGACTGGGAACAACATCACTGGCAAGCTGCCTGAGGACCTGTTCCTCAACTTGGGCACCTTGTCCCGGGTGGACGTCAGCAACAACAGCCTCACAGGCACCATTCCCTCATCCATTGCTGACTCACTCACTGTCACGCTGGTAGGTGGATGGGTGGGCAGGCGGGTGGGTGGGTGGGTGGGCGGGTGAGGTGAGGTGAGGAGGGCAGTTAGAGGGCTGTCAGCTGTGGCATGCAATCTCTTCATCGTGTCAGCTCGCTGGCAGCAGCCCTAGCTCTGCTGTTGGTGAAAGATTGAAAGATGCAATTGACACGTACTAGAAAAACTAAGGATAAAGACCATGCCTGGTATGAGCAGCAGCAGCGGCATGAGGTGGGGCAGCAGCAATGGACAGCAGCAGAAATGGCACTGGAGGTCTACCTCAGCTTTGGCACCCGCTGGTGGCACCCAGCCCAGGTGCCTGACCAGCGCTGTCCGGTTGTGCTGTCCCACTGAAGCTGCGGCCCCATCTGTTGGTGTTGGTAGGCAGATCTCTCCGACAACTTCCTGGTGGGCACCATCCCTGACAGTTTCCGCAAGTTTGCAAAGCCGGGCATCCAGGTCCGCCTCAACTCCAACTTCCTGTCCTGTTGCGCCATCAACTCCTCGGTGAGGCTAACCCTGGGATGCTGCGGCTGAGGCTGCATGGTTGCGCTACTGTCATGCTGCACTGCTGATGGCTCTGAGGCCATGCAAGGCCATGGGGTGCTGAGTTGAGTTGAGCTGAACCGAGCTATGCTGAGCTGTTAGCCTGGCTGGCTGGCGCAGCTGGGCATGCTGCTATGGCCTGCACTGCATGACCCAGTGCTGCACCACCACTACTGCCTAAACAATAACAGGAGCACCTGCTACTCTTTTGAAACCACACTGCATGTTCACGACAGCATGCTGCACCACCTCTTGCCATTGCTTGTCAGGGTGCACCACCTCTTGCCATTGCTTGTCTGGTTTGAAAGTAAGCATATTATCCGTTGAGTGAGCAAACTTTCCACACCCATGCACTGTCCACCACGCCCAATTGCTCATCTGCCTGCCCACCTACCTGATCACCAGCTTGCCTATCCTCTCTGCCTCCTCTCCCTGCCACAGCTGCCCTCCCTGCTTTGTGGCCTGCCAGCCTCCTGCACTGCCCGCATTGCATCCCTTGCTGCATCTCACAGAATAGCACGCGCCTGTACAATGCCCCAGCCTGCCCCACCCTGCCCCTCCCTGCCCCACCCGACCTGCCTTGCTGCCGCCAGCCTCCTGGGCTGCCCGCTCTGCCCACAGAACAGCACGCGCCTGTACAATGCCACCTACGCTCATGAGGTGTACGGTGGGATGGACTGGGGCGCCCACCTGCTGCCCTCCTGGCTCACATTCTCCTCCTTCAGCGTCCCACTGGCCAGGGACCGTGGCCTCAACTACACCGGCTTAAGGTCAGTGCCGCCAGCCAGCCTAGCAGGTCACAGCTGAAGCAAAGCAAAGCTGACACAGCAAAGTCATGGCTGGCTGGGACAAGGTTGCCTGCCTGCCTGCCTGCCTGCCTGCCTGCCTGCCTGCCTGCCTGCCTGCCTGCCTGCCTACCTGCTGGTCAAGCCCCTTGTCTGTCTACCACCACCATGTCACCCCTGCACCCCACCCGCCCAGGTGCCCCGCCCTGCGCCTGGCTGGCAATGTGGACGACATCAGCACAGTCCTGGACTGGACCCTGGACCCGGACTACTACCTGTACACGAACTGCGAGTGTTCACTGGTGGGCCACACACCCATCACATGCCATCACACCCTGTCATCACACCTGGCAGGGACACTGGACACCAGTGCTGGGCGATTGGGTAATAATGTAATAAGTTAGTAATAATCCAGCGCAAAATCGGCAATAACTCGAAAAAACCGTCCTCAAAATTAGTGAACTTTATTACATCGGTAATAGCTCCACCGCCCGTCTGGTACTCCGCTTATTACTTATCCCCCAACAATGTATCCCATCTTCCGCAAACCCCAAAGCGCCTGGTACTCCGCTTATTACTTATTACAGCTCAGCGAGTTCTGCAAGGCGGCCACACTGCTGATTGTGACAGTCCCAGGCTCAGTGGAGGAGGAACGCTCCTTTTCTGCCATGAACTTCATCAAGGACGAGAGGCGCAACAGCCTCAGTGCCAACCTGTCCAGCACTTTGCGTGTGTACCTTGACAAGACCTTCACCCTCAAGACGTTCCCCTACAAAGAGGCCATTGATTACTGGATGGCTGGGGCATCTGTCAGGGGCCGTTACCTAGGGCACAGGGTTTAGGGCTACAGCCCAGCCTGTTGCATGCTGACCCACTAGGGCTAGGGTCTAGGGCTACAGCCCAGCCTGTTGCATGCTGACCCACTAGGGCTAGGGTGTGGGGCTACAGCCCAGCCCTGTTGCATGCTGACCCACTAGGGCACAGAGTCTAGGGCTACAGCCCAGCCTGTTGCATGCTGACCCACTAGGGCTAGGGTGTGGGGCTACAGCCCAGCCTGTTGCATGCTGACCCACTAGGGTTAGGGTCTTGAGCTTCAGCCCAGCCTGTTGCATGCTGACCCACTAGGGTTAGAATGTGGGGCTACAGCCTAGCCTGTTGCATGCTGACCCACAAGGGCTGGGGTGTGGGGCTATGTGGGATATATTGCATCCAGGTCCTACAAGGGAGTATGCTCTAATTGTATAGAGTTAATTGGCGAACTTGGCGATTCTTCGAACTATTGTATATTAAAAGTAATAAAAACCTCTTGTTTTGATGTTTTTTGTTACACTGAGTAATACGTCTTTGGCGAATCGCCCAGCACTGCTGGACACCCATCACCTTCCACCTGGATGCCCAGTGCCCAGTGTAAACACTGTGCCCAGGGATACACCTGCTGCTGCTGCTGCTGCTGCTGCTGCTGCTGCCGCCGCCGCCGCCGCCGCTGCTGCTGCTGCTGCTGCTCATGTGTGCCCTTCACCTTCCACCTGGCTGCTGCCTGCAAGTTCAGCCCAATTGCACCTCCCATGTGCCGCCCCCTCAGCTTGCCCTAGCTTCTACCCAGCTGCCCACACCCCACCTCCCTGGCTTGCAGGGACTGAAGCTGATGAACTTGAGCGAGCCTGGCAAGCCGCCTTTCATCCAGTGCTGGCCAGACGACACCTCCCTGTTTGAGCGCATGCCCTGGCTGCTGGCCCTGATCGTGGTCATGTCGGTGGTGCTCATCCTGGCAGCCCTGGCCCTTGTGTGCTACAAGCGGGGTGTGCGGCCAGCCGTGCTGCAACAGATCATGAACATGCGTAAGAGGGTGCGAGGGGAGCCCACCAGCGGCCCTGTGTCCATCGTCAACACCGACATCCAGGGCTACTCAGGTGTGGACCCACTGCCCATCACCACCTCTACCACCACAGCCACTGCGAACAGCCGCAAGCCACCACCACCACCACCATCACCACCATCACCACCATCACCAGATCATAACCACTACCTCCATCACCACCACCACCACCATCACCACCATCACCACCATCACCACCATCACCACCATCACCAGATCATAACCACTACCTCCATCACCACCACCACCACCATCACCACCATCACCAGATCATAACCACTACCTCCATCACCACCACCACCACCATCACCATCTTGGATGTTTGCCTGACATCCTTATCACTTCAACCACTACTGCCAGCACGCTCGCCACCTTCACTACCACGGCTACTGCTGCCATCAGTTGAGTCTTTGGCTGACTGCATCATCACCACTGCCACTGTCATCGCCAACATTGGCTCAGTGCCATCGTCATCATCACCCCAGCACCTTGGCCCATGGTCACCATCACCAGGCTACAGTGTGAAAGCTGATAGAGCTGGCTACCCATCCCTCCAATGATAGGCAACACAGATGAGAACACACTCTATCCCTCTGCCCCTGCTAGAACCTGTTCTGCGCCTGCATGCTTGCTTTGGTGATGGGCTGTGCGTGAAAGGCGCCTGACAGGATGCCAGGTCCGCCCCTCACCCTGCTGCTGGTGTGCAGAGCTCATGAAGCGGCTGCCACAGCATATGGACGAGGGCATGACCATACACAACAGTGGGTGACCAGCAGTCACCTGGGCAGCAGCCACCTAGGCATACAACTGCATGCAATAAGCTGCATCATGCCACCACAAACCTCTTACCCTCTACAAACGTCGATGTTGAACGGAGGGAGGCACGGGAACAAGAGGAGAAGGATGGTTTGTCACATAGGAAATGGTGTGGGGCAGACTGGGCCAAGCACGCAGAGAAAGTCAGGCCATGTGCTCCTGCCACCATCTCGTGTCACTGTCTATATCCTCACCAGTGCTGTCCTGTGCCTGCTTGAACTAGTTCCTCCACCCCGCTCTACTCCCCCTGACCTGCTGTCACCAGCAGTGACCCCCACCCCCTCAAGCTCCTGTGCATGGCCTCGCAGGCTGCATCGACAAAGCACGCTGGCAATTCTTTGGCTACGTGGTCGAGCAGGAAGGGGACAGCTACAGCATCTCCTTTCACGAACCCTTTGATGCTGTCGCGTTCTGCATCCAGGTCAGACGTTGCAAGCTTGCCTTGCACGCACCCACGCAGTCTTGCTCCTTTTCTTCCTTGTCTCCTCTTCCTCCTCCTCTTTTGCCCTCTCTCTCCTCGCTGCCCCCCTCCTCCTCCGTTTTTTCTTCTCACTCTTTTACTCCTGCTCATCCTTCTCATCCTTCCTATACCCCTCTGGCTCATGCCAGCAGCCATCAAAGGGGGTCACACACGTCGCTCATGCCTTTCCTCCAGGTGTATGTGTGGGTGCATGCAGCTTGTGCTACTGCTGGCTTGCACAGCCAAGCCCTCAGCCTGGTGGACTCACATGCACTGCTTGCCAAGTGCTGCACATCACACAAGCTTGTCTTCAAGGCAGGTGCACGAGACTGAACTGAACTCATTCAATCCTAACTCGTCCTTGCCTGTACAGTAACCACCTGACTGACCCCATTGACCTCAACCCACAGCCCTGCCGTGCCCCAAACCCCTGTCCACCCCTCGCCCCTTGCCTCCCCCAGGTACAGCTGCTGCTGCACGAGGCCAAGTGGCCTCCAGCCCTGGGTGATGGCAGCGGCGCCGTGCCCCAGGAGCTTGAGACAGGGGCCCCCTTAGGGAGCCGACTGCAAGCCGCTGCCAACCATGCGGTGGCTGCCGTGGGAGGTGCCCTGCGAGGCCTCATCACCACCAGCCGCTCCAACCCCCGCCTGCACCTCTTTGCCTACCCCACCAACAACAGCCTGAATGAGGGCAACCCAGGGGACCCTGACACCTCACGGGCAGTGCACTCTGCACACACGGTGGTGGAGGGGACACTGCCGTCCCACACCTTCCCCTCACGCACCTGCCATAGTGTGACCAGCCACTGCCGTGCACCAGAGCCGACGCCGCAGTCGTCACCCGTGTCAGGTGTGGGGCCAGGGCGAGGAGGAAGGGAGGGGAAAGGAGACACGTAGAAATGGGGAGGGGCAAGCAAGGGGAGGAGGGAAAAGGAGGAGGGAAAAAGGGCAGGATGGGAAATAAAGAAAGAGGAGGAAGGGGTGTGCAGAGGGAAGGCATGGGATGGGAAGGGGAGAGGGGTAGGGTGGGGAACAAGGAGGGAGGTGGGAAGGGGATGGCCACCTGGGCTTCACAACTGACCTCACCCTGTCCTGTTAACAGCTTGCTGTCGCGTCGCTGGCCTGGGCCTGCCTACCAGGCACTCCCCCCCGCACCACTGGCCCCCCCTCCCCCCCGGACGTATTTGGACGTTACACACGCGCATCGCGCTTGGGCCGGGGCCGGGGCGGCGCCTCTGCTGACAAGCCCATGTTCAACGGCCTGCGAGTGCGCATGGGCATAGCCACCGGCATCCTGCAGCAGGGCACGCATGTGCGCACCAGCAGCGTGCTGGACATGGCCAAAAGTAGGTGGGGGGGGGGCGGGGGGAGGATCTGAGTGGGTGGCAGGCGGGTGTCTGAGCAGCCCTGGCTCCCTGTTGGTGAGGTAATGTGCACCTCCTGATGCAGCCCTGTCATGGCCAGACCTGTGTTGGCCAGACCTGTGTCATGGCCAGACCTGTGTCATGGCCAGACCTGTGTCATGGCCAGACCTGTGTTGGCTGTTCGTGCTTACGGCTGCTGCGCTCTGTGCCTGCTGTAGATGGTTGCCATGAGTGGCTGCTGTGCATCTGACCTGAGGGGCCTGGCTGGACTGAGACTATGGTTGAGAATGCAGCCCATGGAAGCAATCCTGGTAGCATGCAATCGTGTCCTAGGATTAGACGGACTCACAAGTAAGGGTGATACCAGGGTTGGCATTTCCCCTGCTGCAATGATGGTGCAAAGGGAGGTGTGATGATGCCGCCGCCACCGCCGCTGCTGCTGCTGCTGCTGCTGCTCTGCTGCTGCTGCTGCTGCTCTGCTGCTGCTGCTCCTCTGCTGCTGCTGCTGCTGCTGCAGCCATTAGCGACGCTGGGGCTGGGGGCCAGGTGTTGCTGGACGAGCTCACGTTTGCCAGCGTGAAGGACAGGCTTGTGGAGCTCGGGGCAGTGGATGCTAACGGACTCAACATAGCCAAGTACGCTGCAACGCTGCCAGCCAATGTTAGCATTAGCCGTAGCCCATCGCGCGAATCTGCCTCCTGTACTGCTGTACTGCCCCGCTGTTAGTCTGTCATGCATCATGATGAGATCTAGAGACCCCAACAGGTCTTCTTGCGCTGCTGCCCTGTGCCTGATGTGACATGTGGCTGCGCAGCCATGGGTTGCAGTGCAGGGACCAGGTGGAGTCTGGGGGTCTGGCTGATACTGGGTGTGCACCCTCTCCCCACTCGGCATCACCTCGTAACTGACCCCATGCTGACTACATGGTGACCCCATGCTGACTACATGGTGACCCCATGCTGACTACATGGTGACCCCATGCTCACCACGTGCTGAGAGGTACTTTGCTGACCACCCGGCCCTGGGAATCATCAAGCCCTGCCTGCTGCCCTGGCCTGGCTGCAGGATCAACAACTCAATGCACACCACGCCTTGGTGGTGGTTGTGGTGGATGTGCGGCAGGAAACCCAAAGTGCACAGCGAGACCTCGGCTGTGGTGCTGGACATGTCAGTGCGTGCGCTGCCACCCTCACTCAGCAATGCTGTCTGGAATACTGTTGTTAGTGTACGCCACTTGGCCGCCAGTCTGATGTAGGGCTGAGGAGCTGAGCACAGTCATGACATGGAAGCCCTCCGTAAGTTAGTCCTACATGATATCCTACCTCCCACCTGCCTCTTCACAATGCATATGTGGCAAAGTGCATGTCAACGTCCCTTGTAGTGCTCAGCTCCCATCAGGACATTAAGTCATCAGCTTTAGATAGTGAGGCTGGGCCTAAGGGTGAGGTGCAGAACATGAGCAACTGCTGCCACCGTCTGCTGCTGTTCCGCCACAGGGGTTTGTTCATGTACTGCAAGAACAAGCGCTTGCCCATGCCCTACATGAGCTGGAGGCCACCCATGGTTGTGCGTGCCGCACAGCGCCAAGCGTTGGGCCGCCCCAGCTTTGTGGGAACAGGTGTCGTGCTGGGAGAGGAGCCGGAGGGGCAGGGGCCCACCAGCCTGCTGGACCCCACACAGCCCACCATGCTGCACCTGTACCAGATCCAGCCCCACCCTCTGCGCCAGCGCATGGCACATTTTGGCAGCCAGCTGGCGCTCAGGGAGGAGTGGGTGTGTGTCCTGCGCCCCTACTTCGATGCACCTGGTGGGTGGCAGCCGGGACGCTAGGTAGGGGACGTTCAGCTCATGGTCTGCTGTGGAGTGGGGTGATATGGGGCATGAGAAATGAGGGTCTCAGCAGCAGCAGCAGCAGCAGCAGCAGTCTTGGCTAATGGTCTGCTGTGGAGTGGGGTGATAAGGGGCATGAGACATGAGAGTGTCATTATTATCAGCAGCAGCAGCACTCGCGTGGCACTCGCCAGGTGGGGCTGGTCAGGGCAGGAGGTGCTTGTGCAGGGCGGGAAAGGGATGGTGGTGCCATCAAGGATCAGGGCTTTCCTTGCCTCCCACCCTGTTACCACCCTGTTTGTCAGGCATGACAGGTGGTCATCTGGGACCTAACAAGGTGTTGCATGTGATGCTCTTCACATTCTCACACCAGCCTGCTCTACCCTGCGCCCATGCGCTTGCATGCATTGCGCGTTTGCATGTGGCCTGCTTGGCAGGTGCTCGTTCTTCTCTGGTGCGCTCTGACAACCCAGCTGCAATGGAAGGTGTGACCATGGTGAGGCAACAGGCTAGGAGCTGACATGGAGCATGGAGCAAGATGTGGGTGGGAGCAGGGTGCGGGATGCACACATTGAACACTGTACCTCTCCACGATGGAGGCGCAGCATGGGCCCTTTCCACCCATGGATGTCATGACCTCATATATTCCTGGACAACAGCAGCTCCTGCACTAGGCTGCTTGTGTCATGGCTTCAGGCTGAAATATGGTTTCATACCAGGCCAGTGCATGGCCTCACACTGCACCCACCCTGCTGCCGCACCTTCACAACGCCACCAGTGCCTCTGCAGGCATGCTCATTTGTGAGATCCAGGCAATCGTCATCATATTTACCATTATCAGAACAATGGCCGGTTTAGGCATTGTGGTGCAGCTGTTGTGAGCTGCATGGCCCATGGTGGCCTGGCAGCCAGGGCAGGCAGCCATAGTGTCCCGCAGGTCTGTGGAGTATGTGCACCTGGAACTGTGATGCTGGCATCGGTGCAGGCTATAGAGATGGCTGGCTGGCAGTTAATGGTCGTGTAGCTACCCCTCACTGCCTAGGGCATGGGTCTTGTTGGGGCTGTGCCACAGTATGTGTGGCAGTGTCAAAGGGGTTTGATGGTTGTGCAAGGTCAGGTACAATGGGACTGTGGGAGCGGTGGTGACGTTGATGCCAAATCTCTGCAGGTCTTTGCATTGGTTGACGGTGGCAAGGAGTGGAAGCTGACCGCTGGGCGTGACAAGAAGCTGGTGAACACCATCATCGTGGACGCCATCATCACAGTGCTGTCAACCATCCACGGCTACATCTGCCGGGTTCAGGACGCGGACTTCAAGTACATGCTGGCTTTCACCACCAAACTGGTCAGTAGCTGCTGCTGCTGCACAAACTGCCCCTGCCAGCCAGTTCTGCAGGTCAGCCGGCTGCGCTCAGCGCAAGAGCTGCTGCTGGCAGTTGGCAGGGAGAGCAGCCATCCCTGGCAGTTACTCACACATCCGTCTTGGCTATCCGTATCCAAGCAGGCCTACCTCGCCACTACCTCCTCATGCACTCCTTCCCCTACCTTCCATGCAAATGTCACCTTGCAGGCCTACCTTGCCCCTTCTGTGTGCAGCACTACACCATCCGCACACGAGTTGCGAAGCAAAGGCAGTATGCCCCCAGCTCATGCTCTGTCCTGTCTTGCTGGTGCTGGGTTGAAACCCAAGCCTTGGCTACTGCTGCAAACTTTGTGCCTACTGCTGTGGATTGTGTCGCTGCTGCAGGACGCGCTGAAGTTCTGCCTGGTGCTGCAAGAGGCACTGATTTGGCAGGACTGGCCAGAGTCAGTGCTGAAGTATGAAAAGTTCAGAGAGGTCCGCGACGAGGTTGGCAACGTGCTCTTCCGTGGTCCTAGGTAAGAGTGAGCGGCACAGGCAACTTGCATGGCTCAATGACACCAGCAATGGGCTCAGTATCTGGGTCGTGTCTGCATTCCATCAGCTTGCACGAGCTTGCTGACCGTGTGACCGCGAGGAGTGATCACTGCAGTGGCACCGCACTCTGATCCCTTCAGCCCTATGCCTCTTCGCAGTTCTATTGCCACAGCACTTGCCCACTCTATAACCCCAGTCTGGCTTTGTTGCTCCACATCAAATGGTCACTGCTGCATCCCAGGGGCACCCCACCACACACCACACCACCTCACCATACACGCAGCTGCAGTTTTTAAGAGCGGTTGGGTCAATCATAGCATGAACCCAGAGCGTCACACATGGCAGCCTGGCAACACTGTGTTGCTGCGCGACCTGCGTGTCGCAGGCTGAAGATGGGCGTGTGCAGTGGGCAAGTGCGGGCAGTGGTACCTGACCACCAGGGCAAGGCCGATTATCACGGCCACGTGGTCAACTCCGCCGCGCGCTACATGGATGCCGCGGCGCATGGCGGCCAGGTAGCCTGCGAGCTGAGCATGATCAGCAGCTTGGACTGGTTTGGGACCCAAGCCGACACCGTGGACCGCGAAGATGTCACCGCAGCCTCAGTCGCACCTCCTCGGAATCGTCCCCTTCCATGCGCCAATCCTGCTACCTCCGACAAAGACTATACAGGCCAAGTGTTTGAGACCTCCGGCACCTGCAGCACCGGCACCAGCCCTGCGCCCGGCAGCTCCTTGTACGGCCCTGGCTCCCAGCTGCTCCCGCCACACGCCTGCCTGGTCTCCACTGCCCGTGGAAGCTCCATGTCTGCCTGTTCTGTGGATGAGCTGCGGTCCAGCTCCGTGATGCTTGTCGCTGGCCAGCTGGAGGGCATCCCTGAGGCTGCCTCCAGCCGTGGCCTCCCCTCCCAGTTGTCTCTGCAGCCGGAGCCCAGCGTGAGGCAGGCCACGCACCCCTTGTTCAGACGCCTGGCGCGCCTAGGCTGGGGTGGCCAGCAAGGCCACAAGGGGGAGCGAGAGGCAGGGCCGGCCGTGCGGGCAGCTGGCGTGGCCGAGGGCTGTGAGGGCTGGGCGCTCGATGGGCAGCGTGAGGCTGGCGGGGTGCTGCCTGAGGGGGTGGAGCTGGAGGGTCACACTGTGTCACACTTGCCACTACAGGGTGTTCTCTTAGGCCTGGGTCAAAGCAAGCAGCTGCCGCCCGATCAGCTTGTGGGTTGCTCACCCATGCCCCAGCCTCGACCTCAAAAGGCCCTTGGCCATGCCCATGATCAGCACTCCCTAACAGCCTTCACAACGCGCGCGCTTCCATTGCTGCCCTCACTCCAGCAGCAGCAGCAGCAGCAGCCTGAGGTCATAGCGCAGGTGCATGGGGCGCCATCATCCTGGCACCCTGCTGCACCCTCCTCGCAACCTGCCAGCACCCAGCCGTGTGGGCCAGTCCCCGGACCCCCAAGCCAGCAGCTGCGTGAGCCTGCCTCCCTGCCTATTGGGCTCGACAGCCATGGCAGCCACACCAGCCCCTCCCTGGGCGCAGCTGTGGAAGCCAGCGGTGGCAGCCACAGCCTGCAATCCGCATGGCACATGTCACGGGCGGGGAGCTTCCCAGGGGCTGCTGACAGGCCTACTCACAGCAGGCAGGGGTCAGGGGAGGGGTGCGGGGAGGATGAGCCTGCCTTGGCCCACCTGCCCCCGGCCTTGGTCCCTGTGTGGCAGTATCAAAACCCGGACATGGCAGACCTGGGGCGATCCAGTAGCTGGACGTCCTTGGGCTTGCGACGCCTGAGTCAAGGCTTGACACAGCAGCAGCCGGGCAGCAACGCACCGCACCAGAATGATGAGCTGCAGCAGTCGCTGCCAGGCCAGCAGCCAGGCCAGTTGCATCCAGGTCAGCAGCAGCAGCAATCATCCTACCAGCAATCTGACCATTCCGAGCTTGATCAAGGGCAGCATGTGCAGGGCGCTGCACAACTTGCTTCAGCTGCTGCTGTCTTTGGGCCCCAGAGCAGTTCAGGGCAGCGGCGCAGGGTGCACTGGCAGGCAGGGCAGCACGACACTGCCCAGCAGCAGCCACAAGGACAACAGCAGCAGCAGCAGCAGCAGCAGCCAGCCCTTGCTTGTGAGGAGGTTGGCTGTCTGCTATCTCCACCAGCTGCCCCACACAATGCCAGCGAGCACCCTGCCAATAGGCATGTGTCAGCACTGTCGCGAAGTGCAGGCACAGCCAGCATGACGTCAGCCCACCACCTGGCAGGACCCCACCGCTCAGGCCATGGCTCAGCTGCAGGCTCCCCGACTAATCACAGCCCAGGCCATCTGACGCGCCTAGCTGCTACTTCTGTTGCAGCTGCCGCTGCTGCTGCTGCTGCTGCTGCTGCTGCTGCTCCTCCTGCCGGGGGTGGAGCTCCCGGTAGGGCTGGGCCCGGCACTCCGCCTGCACTGCTGCCTGTCTCGAGCAGCGCTGGAGGCACTAGCACTGCCCGCAGCAGCCAGCCCAGCCCAGGTCAGTCAACTCCCCTCCAAAGGTCTGTGCAAGGGGGGCAGCCAGGTGGCAGCAGCAGCCAAAACAGGAGCACAGGCATGCCATCCAGCCTGGCTTCCTCACTGCGTAACCGCCGCAACACCACCTCTGATGGAGGCTCCCTAGGGCCAAACAGCCGGCCCAAACCCAACATCAGGGTGCAGCTGCCTGATGAGGTGGAGGAGCTCAGCGGGGTCCGGGCTGCAGGGCCTCCTGCACCCAGCATGCTGCTGGCGGGGCAGGGCCGTGAGCTGGGCCGCATGGAGCAGTCAGGGCCGGGCAATGGGGAGGCTGCACCCCTGAGCCTCGGCTCCTGCGTCAGCCAGCCGTCCTTACTGCCCACCAGTATACATGTCATGCACATGGGCTCCTACCAATTCAAGGGCAGCAACGAGCACATTGCCATGGTGCAGGTGGGTGTGGCGTGTACTGTGTGTCAGCAGCATGCTGGGTGCAGGAGGCCCTGCAGCCCGGACCCCGCTGAGCTCCTCCACCTCATCAGGCAGCTGCACCACACACAGTGTACAGGGGAGTGGGAGCGCAGGGAAGGCAGAGTAGGGGGCTGCTGCAAAGCGGTCTCTGTGGCAGGCGGATTTCTGGTGGTGTGGGTAAGGATGTGGGTCATGACCATGTATGGCTGCTGACCTTGATGTGTGGGGGCTTTAGCAGCATCAGATGCAGGGTCTAGAGACCCTGAGGTCGTCTGTGACATTGCAGGTCGCAACTGCAGCGTTGGCTGGTCGCCAATACCCAGCGGAAGCGCCCCGTGGCAAGGGCTGCCGCACGCTGGAGCGAAGCGGCCTGGAGGCTTGCATACCTGGCGTGATGCTCCCCTCCATCGGCCAAATATATTGCCAAAGATGGCTAGGCGTGAACACCGAGCGCGTGGTGCCGCAAACCCCACGCGCAACCACGTTCCGGGGGTTCCAGTGGCTCGCGGACGCGCCTCGTCAGGCATATGCTGCGCTGTCCTCTCCCCGCAGTACGACCAGTAGCGGCCGCGATGCAGCGCTGACGGAAGCATTCAGTCAAGTTCCCACCACCCCGCGGGCGCTTGCGGCATTTGGACATTTGCTCGGCCGCAGTAACCGGACTTGGCTGCACCTGGCCCGCAACGCAGGGCCGCAAAGCAGATGGCCGGACATGCCATCTGCCTCCGACGATGGGACGTCTCACAGACCAGAAATGCCTACTCCTACCCCAATAGCTGCCTGCTCCTCTGAACAGGTCCGGGGGAGTGCATTGTAGGGTAGTTGCAGTGTGCGCGCGGTTGGGTTCAGCCTCGGTGGTAGGCCTTGTGCATGGCCGTTTGCCATGGTAGAGAACGTGTGCTGGGCCACAGCGCAGCCGTATCATAGACGCAGCTAGGCTCCCTGCATGCACGACGGACTCTTACGAACACTGCATGGCACTGGTAGGCAGCAGGAGCTCATAGCGCATGTACTCTTACCCCGACGACAGTTGTGCTATTCGTATGCATCATGCGGACATACATGCACTGCATGAGGGATGTGCGCGAGGAATTGTCGCTTGGTGGGAGGCTTCGATGTCGTGCATAAATGGCATAAATCAACTTAGTCTTGTTGTTCTTGACGGATGGTCGCATTGAGCGTGCTCTTCACATGGTCATGAACAGCGCATGTACAAACCTACTGACGGCTGCAGCGTTGCAACTCTGGCTGTACATCAGGAGTACCCTACAGCCCCCGTGCTACTAAATGAAGCACAAGTAGTAATCAAAAACAGGCTGCAAGCACATTGTAAAGGCTACTGCCCACTTCAGCTCCGCCCATTTGGTGTGTGTGTTTCCATGACTAGCTACTACAACTTGTGCTCACACACACCCTCCTTTGTGGGGGGCTCGGTATTTCATGTTGGGGTTGATTTGCTGTAGCCGACTACAACCGCCCCTTGCGCCGCCACTTGCGCAACAGGGCATTGTTAGGCATGTACACCCAGTCTTGGCCTTGCTTGTCCTGCTCTTGGTATGGCTGGGCGGCCATCCCATCTACACAGCTGCATGGGGCTGCACACCGGCTGTCAGGTCCCAGTCTTGTTGAGCGCGTTATAGCCCCTGATGCGTAAAAATCTTAATGCAGCATGAACATTTCAGCCCGCCAGGCTCGCTCCGCGAGCCTTTTGTTGGTGCAGGCGGTGTCGGGGGTGTTTGTCACACACATCTACACACAGATCCACACATGACACCTCCCGGAGTCTTTGAGTGCGAGGTAATGATTTATGTGCAGTTGAACAGTGTGCAGCCATCCGTGCAGTTGTGAGCAGACAGCAATGGAGCAAGGTTTATCACATTTCCTCATAACTTTTTTCCAAATTCGTGGGTGTGTAGCGTGGTAGGGCTATCATCGGATCTATCCCAGCAAATGATTGTCGGTGCCAGCGTCAGCAACTACCAGCTGATGCCAAGCGCCGACTTCACTGCAGCGTTAGCGACATCGGAAGGACATGGGAGGGTTGACACCACCTGCACGCCGCTCCTGCCTGACCAGCTACCGTATTGCCGCATAGATGTCAAGCAATGCATTTTCGAAACCCTCTCATCTTCGCGGAGTCGAGGTGCGAACTGTCTGCGGACACTGTCGAAACGCTTATTCACGGGCAGGCTGAGCAGCTAGGGAGCTAGGGGCCCCAGCAGCAGCGCCTCACGATCCGCACACACGCACACGGCACATAACCACTAACATGAATAAGCCAGCACCGCCCCATCCGCGCTACAGGAGAGCAAAGCCGTGAGGAGCGTATGCAGCAGTGCAGCCCGCCGACGTCTCCAAATCAGACACCGGCTCCCACACCTCGAAGCTCTCTGCCCCTCATTGCACCCCAGACGCCAGACCTCTTTGTTAGGACAGTGGCTACAGAGTCCCCTTCCCTCCCCAGCACTAATGCCTTATCAGCCCCGTGTGTCACCTTTCCCTGCCACCGCCCAGTTCTGCCCAGCCTGTCCCCCCTCCCCCTCTATCTAGCTTCCCCACCACCATCTCCCAGCTCAGCAGATAGTGCATGTCGCACCCTACCAGCCCCCTCCCAGCCTGCATACCCGCTAGCCCCTGGGCCAGATTCCAAGACTCTTAGCCGCGCATGCAACTCCCACTCCTGTGCTGTCCCCTCCCCGAAGACCACCCATGAACAGGTGGGGCCCTGGACTACTTTGATTACCCCAACTGCGCACTGTTGCCAGCCTGTTCAGCTGTCCGCCCACTGCCATTTCCACCACTGCCCAGTGTTGACCACCTAAACCCACGTGCCTACATGCCATTGCAAGTCAGGTGCTGCCCTGATGCACATGTTGCTGCCCGTGTACTACCCCACGGGTCTGATTCGTGGTGATGTCTCAGGGTCAAGACCAGCGATCCTCTTTATCAGGCTTGCACAGTACCTGTTGCACTCCTTTTCTCCCGCAGGCACACATGCCGCCCAGCTTGCAATACTCGCGATCGACCTACCTGCTGTCCTCGAGCCCTCCGCTGCACGGCGACCTAGGTTGCTCCCGTAATGCGATGGCGGCAGCCATGAAACCGTTGACTCGTAATGCAAGCGGCGGGGCAGAACGCGAGTGGTGCCGTCCTGCGTTCCAGCTGGCGGGGGCCGCGCTGCAGTCGGCGCTGTCCCTCTCACAGGCGTCTTCCATGCGCCGGGGCCCCGCGGCCTCCGCTCAGTTCGGCAGCCGGCGGTCAGGGCGACAGCTTACCCCCGTAGCAGCTGAGGAAGCTGTGAGTGGGAGTGGCGAGGAGGCGTCAGGCAGCTCCCAGAGTGGCTTAGCTCCGGTGCTCAAGGCCGTGCGTGCTGCATTGAGCTGCCCAGCAGTGGCTAGGAGGCGCGGGGTTGCGTACAACGCAGCTTCACCAGTAGCGTTGAAGCCCGGGGCATCCCAGCTGCCAGTACACCTGCAGGGCAGCCGCAAGGCCGCACCTCCACCTACCGCGATGTGGCTCGAGGCTCAGCAGGCAATGGCAACACCGACATCTCCCAAACCAGCACCACTGGCACCACTGGCCACAGGTGGAGCGGGGGTGGCAGGGGCAGCTGTCCCGCCATTGCATGCGCCCTTTGGCAGCAGTGGAGTCACTGTGAGGAGTTTGACACAGGCTGCGGATGAGGTGGTGCTCCCGGATGACCCCCTGTTTGAACCCCTGGAAGACCCATTGTTCGAGCCCCTGGACATCCCACACCTAGCTCAGTCACAGGCCCCCTGGCTGGCGCATCAGACTGTGAGGAGGCACACTGAGGCTGGCCAGGCGGCTGCGCCACGGCCCCAGGCGGCATGTGGGTCGTGCCACCAGGCGACCGGCCTGCAGGGTGGACCAGGCATGGAGCCATGGCCGCCCTCTCAACCGCGGCACACTGGGCGCCCAGGCCGCAAGCAGCGCTTGGCCAGCTGGGTGGATGTGCCCACCTGCATCCATCAGCAGCAAGGACCCCTGACCCTGACCCATGGTCAAGGGGTGTTGGTCGGGCGCAGCGCTGGGCTGTGACAGGTTTCCTTAGCTGCTCACCTGTTGTGGGGTGTGGGGTGTGGCATTGGCATCGGTGCACATAGTGTGATGGCTTCAAGGCAGCCAAGTTGGGCAGAGGCAGGCTGTGACTGCCCAGTGCTCGGTGCAGTGCGTCTCAGCCAAATAACAGATCTTGGTGTACAGAGTGAGCTCATATGGGCCTTTGAGCCGTGCATTGCTTCGGCCAAGTCAATGTACTCAGCAGGCAACCGGGGCAGGGCATGCGCGTCCCATGTGACATTGTCAGAATCATCAGGTGTGTGCCCAGGGGCTGTAGGATGGGGTGGGACATGTTGGTTGGATGCCACATGCATGCTGCATGGCCATGTGCGTCATTGTGCATAGCTGGCTTTCTTGATACATGACTCAGGTCAGCTCTGGCCTGAAGCATTAGGCATAGGTTGTACCCAGCGGTGCCGGAGCATTGGGCATGGACTGGGTGTGTGGTGTGTATGGCACTTGGGTGCCGGGTGCTTTCGGAGTATTGGGTGCAGGCTGGGTGCTTGGTGCATGCAGCTCCACACTCACGCGCAGTCTTTTGACCGGTCAGTGTGGGAAAGGTAGAAGAGTAAGGGAGGGTGGTGCGCATATTGATGTGGTAAGGTAAACAAGCTTTTTGGAGGGGGCCTGCGAGTTGATAAGTATGCCATGCGCGAGTAGGAGATCATTTGTGTTGTTGACAGGTTGTAGTATTTACGGTGTTTGGGGCCTAGCATGGAGAGGAGGTAGAAGCAACTGGGCACGTCAGCAAAGGAAAAAGATGCTATGAACGAATGATTTCGCAGGCTTACTGTAATCGGTTCAATCGAACATTGTTGACGTTCATCATAACCATGCATCGTACACTACACAAACCACTGACGATACATCCATCCTGCTGTTAGCACCCCTTATCCGCTCGCGTGTCATCCTTGCTGGTACACACACTTGCGCATCAGTGGTTGAGTGGGTACGCCCTACATGCCTTACTCAGGTGCGAACTCCGGTCACATTCTTCTGTTGGTCAGGGCAGCACCGCAGGGTATTGGCACTACGGTGGATGAGAAGGGTCATCACAATCACGCTGGCACCCTGTGTATGTAGCGGTGGGGTAGCTCCTAGCACTTGGACAACAGCCACGTCGCCAGCTCTTCTAGCAGCGGGAAGCCGTGATGGTGAGCCACTCCTCGAAAGACTGTCAACCGCTTCCAGAAAACATCCGAGGGCAGCGTGCACTGTACGTTGCCGCCGCAAACGCCGCAACAATTCCGCGCCTTGCCCGACGAAACTGAGCGGCACCTTATGCACTGCAGATCCTGTAAGAAGCCAAGCGCACAAGCAATGCAGCAAGCACCAGTGACACCACCTTTAGCTGCGTAGGTCACGTGAATGTGTGCGGACGGTACTGTTTGCACGAATGCGTCCAGGTTTTGCACCAGGTGCACGGTTCGTGCACAACGTTCAGCGTAATGCTCTGTTCACACTTTCCCGATGCTTACCTGCAGCTCGTACTCCCTGACGTGCTGCTGGAGAGCTGAAACGAGCCGCTTCTCAATGGCGGGCATGCTGTAGTGTTGGCCGCAGTGCCGGCACGCCCAACCGGTGCCCTTTTGTCCTGGACTCTGGGCTGCCAGCTCATCGTCGCGACACAGGTCCAGGTCACGGCAGTCGTTGCAGTAACTGCGTCGGTCACAAAAACGCAAAAGGCGTGGGGGGCTAGGGGAGGCGCAGGCCGCGGATGGGCGGCGGCGTGCACCCCGCACCTGCAGATGACGTCCGGCAGCGTGAACGCAAGACAGACTTCTTGAAACTCAGCCGCCAGAGAGAACTCGCGCACGTTAAGCAGGCGGAGAAGCTGCCGTCGCATGAGCGACACTCCGTCTGTGCAGCGACCGTCAAGCCCCATCAAATGGCAAACAGTGCGCACGAAGGCGAGGGCCGGGCTCCCCAACTCTTCCTGCACAAGCGATATTAGGGCATTACGAAATAGACTACAGACCTAGGCGCCTGCGGAATAGAACAAGCGTGGTCGCCGAACTCACTTGAGACAGGTGCGACCCGGCTAGCTGCGGGAATTGGTGCTCTGGCCTCTCGCTGCCCACTGGCATGACGTGTTCAACCTGTACACATCGCGATCGATTGTCGTTAGGCGCGTGTGAGGGCCTGACGACGCACGAGAGTGCGGGGCTCACCTCTGTGACGATGCGCAGCAGCTTCTGTGTGAAGTAGCCGGGCACCGCCTGGAGCAGGAAGGTCGTTGCTGCATCTTCCGCGCGGGCAGCATCAGCCACCGCCTGACTGCCGCCTTGGCTGGCACCAGCTCGGCGCTGCGCAGCTGCTTCCTGTGCAGATGCAACGAGGCCCGTCACAGCTGCTACAAGCAATGCTACCAGCACTGACATTGCATCTAGATGCAATCCTACTAGCAAGGGACGTGACAGGGCCAAGACCTCCACACCTCGTGCTTTCTCAGCCAGAGTTATGTCGCACTCTTCATGCTTTCATGCTAGTGGCACATCGCAGCTTACACATACCCCGCATTCCAGCTGATCCCTGCCGCCCTCCGAGGCCTGCCCCTGACCTTCCAAGGGAGGTAGATGAACTCAGTCAGTAGCACTACGAGACGTTCTTGCAAAGCCGGAGGCAGGAATTGCTTCACGTTCCACTGGTACCTGAGGGTGAGGGTCAGGGTCAGGGTCTGTGTTTGGGTCAGTGTGAGGGCTAGGGCAAGGGCCAGGGCTAGGGCCAGGGCCAGGGCTAGGGCTAGGGCTAGGGCCAGGGCCAGGGCCAGGGCCAGGGCCAGGGCCAGGGCCAGGGCCAGGGCCAGGGCCAGGGCCAGGGCCAGGGCCAGGGCCAGGGGCACGGGCAGGGGCAGGGGCAGGGGCAGGGGCAGGGGCAGGGCCAGGGCCAGGGTCAGATGTGAAATTATAGAGATGATGATGATGGTGGCGATGATGGTGATAATAGACCTCAATGGAGATGGTGTCAGTGACGGCGTAGTTTACCAAGCTCCTAGCGGTGTCAGTGACGCCGTCATTGAGGGTGACAGGCCCTGCACCTACTTCACAGTGGGGGCCTCCACCAGCTCCACCATGTCCTCCTCAGCGCTCGTCACCCCAGCCTGCTGCTGGCCCACACTAAGGCTGCTGGGCGCGGCATCAAGCATCTCCTGTTCAGACAAACAAGAAGAAAAGACTGCGCCCTTACCCAAGCACAAAAGGAGCGCAGCAATCAGATCCATATCTGTTCAGTCCTGTCTTCAAGTCCTGTCTTCAAGTCGCGCCTTGCTAAACATGCTGTGTGTGGTATGGTGTGGTGTGGTGTGGTGTGGTGTGGTGTGGTGTGGTGTGGTGTGGTGTGGTGTGGTGTGGTGTGGTGTGGTGTGGTGTGGTGTGGTGTGGTGTGGTGTGGTGTGGTGTGGTGTGGTGTGGTGTGGTGTGGTGTGGTGTGGTGTGGTGTGGTGTGGTGTGGTGTGGTGTGGTGTGGTGTGGTGTGGTGTGGTGTGGTGTGGTGTGGTGTGGTGTGGTGTGGTGTGGTGTGGTGTGGTGTGGTGTGGTGTGGTGTGGTGTGGTGTGGTGTGGTGTGGTGTGGTGTGGTGTGGTGTGGTGTGGTGTGGTGTGGTGTGGTGTGGTGTGGTGTGGTGTGGTGTGGTGTGGTGTGGTGTGGTGTGGTGTGGTGTGGTGTGGTGTGGTGTGGTGTGGTGTGGTGTGGTGTGGTGTGGTGTGGTGTGGTGTGGTGTGGTGTGGTGTGGTGTGGTGTGGTGTGGTGTGGTGTGGTGTGGTGTGGTGTGGTGTGGTGTGGTGTGGTGTGGTGTGGTGTGGTGTGGTGTGGTGTGGTGTGGTGTGGTGTGGTGTGGTGTGGTGTGGTGTGGTGTGGTGTGGTGTGGTGTGGTGTGGTGTGGTGTGGTGTGGTGTGGTGTGGTGTGGTGTGGTGTGGTGTGGTGTGGTGTGGTGTGGTGTGGTGTGGTGTGGTGTGGTGTGGTGTGGTGTGGTGTGGTGTGGTGTGGTGTGGTGTGGTGTGGTGTGGTGTGGTGTGGTGTGGTGTGGTGTGGTGTGGTGTGGTGTGGTGTGGTGTGGTGTGGTGTGGTGTGGTGTGGTGTGGTGTGGTGTGGTGTGGTGTGGTGTGGTGTGGTGTGGTGTGGTGTGGTGTGGTGTGGTGTGGTGTGGTGTGGTGTGGTGTGGTGTGGTGTGGTGTGGTGTGGTGTGGTGTGGTGTGGTGTGGTGTGGTGTGGTGTGGTGTGGTGTGGTGTGGTGTGGTGTGGTGTGGTGTGGTGTGGTGTGGTGTGGTGTGGTGTGGTGTGGTGTGGTGTGTGCTGGGGTAGACACGGGATGGCAGTGAGGTAGGGGGTTGTGGCTGGGAGGCAGGCCACTACACTGGGACAGCTTCAACACCAGCAGCAGCCACTGATATTGCAGGGCAGGGTGCGAGTAGTGGCTAAGAAAGAAAGCGGGGATTATGGCAGGGGCAGGGGCAGGGGCAGGGGCAGGGGCAGGGGCAGCACCTGTGGCACCACGGCTTCGATTCCACCAAAGTTGTACGGGTCCCTGAACAGCAGCGCATGCCACCAGGCAGAAGGCGACAGCTCCAGGCAGCCAAACAGCTCGCGGCGGCGCAGGGCGTCCAGCAAGTAGCGAGTGTAGCTGCACAGCAGACAGGCAGATGCGGGGTGAGGTGTGCGTGGTCCAACTGGGGGTGGTTGGGGCATGGGAGGGGGTCAGGAGCAACTCAGAGGATTGAGGGGCCGGGTAATCTGAAACAAGCTGGGCTGACCTGCCGGGCTGACCTGTTCATCGTCATCAGGCAAGGTCCAGAGGGCAAGGTTGGAGGCAAGGGGGCAGTAAGGTGGGAGCAAGGCAGGAGGGGTGCGGGGGTGCAAAGACATTGCAGGAGGGGGTTGCTGGTCCCAACAGCGGTGACAAAGCATGTGAGGAGAGTTGGGTCACATGCCATTGATGGACAGCACATCCATATTTGCACAACTGGGCTTGGAAGCAGGATATGCTTAGTTGGGCATCCGCACGAGCTGGGCTGCATCCGGTGCAGGTGCTGCAGCAGGGGTGGCCTGTCAGGGCTTGCACAAGGCACTACGAGCTGGTGGGGTAGAGGATGAGATGCCCCAGTGCCTGGCTTACGGAGCCACCTGCCTCTACTTGCTGCCTGCTGCTGGGAGGTGATGGTGGTGGTGGTGGTGCCTGCTGCCTTATGCTTCACAATAGCTGCTGCCATGTCATGGTGATAGTGATGGTGATGGTGGCTGATCTGGCTTCATGATGACCCACCCCACAGCAGCTGCCACGTTCCTCTTCCCAGTGGCCACCCGGATTGTGTTGAAGTTGGCGCTGACGATCACGGCGCCCAGCTTGCGCATCTCACTCACCAGCTGCAAACACACGGCATGCAGGATACACACAGCGGTGCCTGGAGCTGGACTGCCGCACCTGACCTGGGACACTGCCTGTGGATCAAGCATCCACCCTGCGGCTGGGAATGGTTCCCATCGGCACGGGTTCCCTCCTACCCCTTCCCCTACCCCTTCCCCTGTCTTCTTCCTCCGCCTCTGGCCTCTGCCTCCTCCCCTGCCACCTCACACAATGAGTACTGCCTACAATCCTTCCATAATAATTTTCCAAAACCTTTTCTCTACCCCTGCCTCCTCCCTCTTCTCTCCCCTTCCCCCCTCATTCAAAGAGAACAGTTCTCCTGCCTGCCCCTACCCACCTCAACACCTGTTTCGCCCTTGACCACACCTGAGCAAACAGCTTAGCCATGAGGCCCTGCACAGCCCGCTGCAGCGCTGGGTCATACAAGTGTGAGCCAGGGTTGCTGAGCCAACGGTACAGGCTCTGCAGCAGGTTGTCTGCGATTCTGCGCCGCACAAAACAAGCAGGGCCACCTGGATGTTGGCCAGGGCAGCGGTAGAGGCAGCAGCAGGGGCGGCAGGGGCAGCCAGGGCAGCGGTAGGGGCAGCGGTAGTAGCAGCAGGGGCAGTCAGGGCAGCAGTAGGGGCAGCAGCCGGTAGGGGCGGCAGCCCGGGGAACAAGGGCAGCAAGGGCAGCAGCATGGGCAGCATTATGGGCACTGCAACTCATCAGAGGCCTCCAGGACACACTGCCAGCCCCCTGACTTCCCGAACATGGACCCCACCACCCCATCAAGCCGCACTCACTCATTGACATTGACCTGGGCATCATGCAGCCAGGCCATCACCAGGCTCCTCAGCGCTTTGAACGCTGCAGCAGCCGGCCCCCCTGCTGCATCCGCCGTACCAGAGCCCTCCAGGTCGCTGAGGGCGCTGCACTGCGGGGCACAACCCACCGCCGGCAGGGCACATACCTCCTCTGGTCTGTCACCATAGGATCATACCTCCTGTGGTCAGCGAGGACTGAGGTAGGTGGGGTAGGGGAGGATGAGCCAGTTGGGTGCTGAGAGGCAACACACAAAGGGTACCGTAGACTTGCAGCAGGGCAGCAGGGCAGCCCTGCCCTACCTCCCCCCTGCTGCTCCCCCTGCCCTACCCCAGGCCCACCTGCTGCAGGGCAGCGACCGCCAGGTTGTGCAGCCGCAGCTCCACACACACTGAGCGGTAGGCGCCAGGCGCCAGCACCTCCGGGCTGCCCACCCCGCCCTGGTTGGTGAGGGACAGCGCAGCGGGGCTGGGTCCTGAGGGTGCCGAGGCCTTGGCAGCGGCCGCAATCGATGCGGCTGACCCAGCGGCTGGAGGTGGGCCTGCCAGGCAGTTGCACAGGTAGGCATGCAGCGCGGCCACAGCACGCTAAGCCAGCAGGCAAATCAGGGGGTCCAGGGAGCCAGGCTGGTGCTGATGGAGCGTCTTGGCAGTCCATGCACTGGCAGGGCGCGCTGCACCGAGTCTGTGGTCATGCCAGCCCCAGGCTTCACCTGCAGCTGCAGTAATGTTGGCGCCTGTGCCAGCCAGCAGGCTGCTGAGCTGCGCCTCCGCATCATCCTTGTCGGCCACTCCTGGCAGGGCATCAGGGCAGCAGGTGGCAGCAGGTGACAGCAGGTGACACGCTGTCCAACACCATCATCACCACAACCACAACCATCAGCGCTTGCCACTGACCACCGGTTACATCAACATCAACAAGCACTTGACCAACTCAGCACAGGCCAGGCGTGTTGGTGTTGTGCTGCTACATAGCACCCAAGGGGCTGGGGAGGCGCTGTTCATCGCCCAGGCTTGACGTTTTCCCCGTATTCCTGTTCTCTTGCTTCGCGGTGTGTGGCCTACCTGCCTCCACCTCAACCACGGAAATAGACACATCAGGATTGCCGCAAGGCCCTAGCCCTGCTTGGCCCGCCATCTCCCTCATACTCGCCCTCCCCCACATATACAGTAGCATCGGCCACTCTGCCAGCCGCATCATCTTCACACACAAGCAGGCAAAATCCGTGCCTGCCCGGCCACACCTGGTAGAGGGCACAAGGTGGCCATGCCAGGCCAGCTTACAGCAAGCTAGCCGCGGACAGACAAGGCACAAGGTGGTCGTGTTGGGCTGGGCCACAGTTGGCCATGCTAAGCCCGGCAGGAGGCAACGCACCCAGGTCTGGCAGGGTTGGGTCCTTGATCCACAGCAGGTGCTCGCTGGCCTGGAGTGTACGTGCCATCAGGATGTCGAACACGGCCACCGTGGAGTCCCCTGCGCAACAAGACACCCACCGCAAGCTGTGCTGCAATGGAAGAGCTGTAATGGAAGTGCTGCATGGAAGTGCTGCATGGAAGACGCAAACTACCCCCTCTTGGCTGCAGCATCACCAGAGGCCCAGGGATGTAAGGGTGACCACCCAGGTGACAGACACAAGTGGCATTGCTAACGCAAGCACAGCATCTGATGCATGGGGAAGCTAAGGGAAGGAAGCTAAGGGAAGCTAAGGGAAGGAGCACCTGATGCATGGGGAAGCTAAGGGAAGGCACTAGATTGGATGCAGGAAGATTGGCTGCAGACCCTGCGTCCCTAACAGATTTGCTGCGAACTCAAGTATAGTCTGGTCAAGGGGACGAGCAGCGTTCTTCCCTGCACTCATGCGTTCATGCATTCATTGCATGGCCCGGCAGTTATCACCCGCGGTGGTCGCGAGCAACTTAACGCGACCCACCCTGCATGTTTGCCAGAGGTACGTGGGCGTAGCGCGTGAGGGCGGCATGTTCGCGCAACCAGCCCGCGATGCCCGCCACACGGTGAACGGCACGTCGGGCGGCTCGCGTTTGCCACTGGAGAGCAGGATACCTGCAGGGGCACTAGGCAGGGCCCTGGGGCGGAGCAGGACCATGTTTGGGGGCGGAGCAGGACATAGCAGGCGGCTGTGACCCCTTGCTGCCTTATGGGTGGACTGCCCTGCCCTGCCGAGAGCCCTGGCGCCTCATGGCCCTTCATGGCTGCTCGTTCTGGCCCTTCCTGGCCCTTCCTAGCCCTTCCTGGCCGCTGCTCTTCCTGGCCCTTCCTGGCTTGCTCTCTGCCCCCTCTGCCCTGCCTTGCTGCCCCTGGTGGCCCCCTGACCACCTGCTCCACGTGCCCTGCGCTCCCGGTCCTCCCCCTGCCCCCCTGCCCAAACACTCGCTTTGAGTCGTCTGCATGTGATGGCAGGTCCACACAGGGGCAGTCCGCCAGCAGAGGGATGATGGTGGCGGCCAACTGGGCAGCGCTGGTGTGTGCCTGCAGCAAGGTGCGCCGCCAAACAACTGCCACACAGCAAGGTGCTCGCGCAGCGCATGGGAGCCATGACCAGCAGCTACTCTTCTACCAATCCGCCCCTTGCCTCCTCTTTCCTCCTCACAATCTCGCACCGCCACCCTTCCCCTTGTCTGGACTCCTTCCTGTGTTCTCCTCATGTCTCTTGACGTCAAATGAGATTCATGCATGCAAGCAAACCAGCTGACACATGCCCCTGGTCATCATTCCAGCCCTTACCCGTCCCCTGCCTCCTTGCCTGCCCCTGCCCCTGCCCCTGCCTGATGCCATCGCCCCTGTTCCCGACCCGAGCTGCCGGCTACCACCGCTCCTGACCTGAACTGCGCACATCACTCCACCTCCCCGCAGCTCCGCCTTGTGAGCCAGCAAGGCCCGCTGCAGGGCCCGGCCCGCATCCAGCCCATCCCGCACATACTCCACAGACCAGTCCACCTTGTCGGGACAGCCCTGCTGTATACAGCGTGCGGGCAGGTGCTTGTGAAGGTGCACAGCAGCTGCAGGTAGAGCGGAGTGTGAGGGAGTGATCTGTCCCACTCCATCAAACATTGTGTGTGTGTATACTAGAGCAATATTACCATCTGCAGTAGGAAGAGGGAACGCATGGAACGGCTGCTCACCCAGCAACTCTGCCTTCATCACCGCCCTTCTGCTCTGCACATGACCTGCACGGCGGCTGACCTCCCCTTGACCTCCTGGCGAACCTGGCGTGCCTGCCCCTCCCTTTCCCCCAACTCCCCGCCCTCAACCCACCTGGGCTGAAGCGCCTAGAGCCACCAGCGCCTCCCTCCAGGGCCGCTCTAAAGCCGTGGGGCTGACGTCTTTGGCTGCAGCCGCCTGCTGCACCACCACCAGCAGACCCTTGCCCACAGCCGCTGCCCCAGGCTGCCCCTGCCCCTGTCCCTGACCTGGCACAGGGGGGGCGAACAGGCAGTACACCGCCCTGCCCTGTGCTGCATCCATGGAGCTGTATAGGGCGATGTAGTGTAGGTGGGGTCCCAGCGGCCTGGTCCCTACACACTCCACTCCTGAGCCAGGGGCAGGGGCAGGGGCAGGGGCGGCCAGGTACAGCTCCTCTGCTCCGTTGAGGGAGCGAAAGTCGGAGAGGTGGAAGTCGGCGCTTAGGGGGTGGTGGGCGGCACTGGGCGTCACCTTCACCACACAGCCCAACGCCAGGGACGCTGACAGCACCAGGGGCATGCGCTCCTGGCAGGAGGCATGCATCCATGCAGAGGGGTGTGTGTGAGAGAGAGTGGGGTGGAGCATGTGGCAGCAGAGGGCAGCCAGGTAGACCAGCGTGTGGGCAGCTGCACAAAGCGGTTTTGGACGGCAAGCAGCCAGACAGCAAAGGTAGAACCTTCACCAGCAGCCCACTGATGTAAGCCACCACAGGTGCTATGCTAGGGTTTGTCAGGCGCAGTCGCTGCCAGTATGCAATCCACCCAGTTTTCTGACCAGTCTGCACTGGAAGGGGAGAGGAGGGGCTAGGGTATCCCGACCCGTCATACAGTGTGTCGCTCAATTGGTAAGGAGTTAGTCCTACAATCGAGAGGTCGCAAGGGGCTAGGGTTGCGACCAGGTTTCAAGTTCAGCGCTCGGCCAGGCTGACGGGTGTGAGTGAGTGTGTGTTTAAAGGGCTAGGGCCAGGCACTCAAGGCTCCTGATCACCTGGCTGCAACATAGTCAGACTTGTGTGTGGTCTGCTACCCTGAGCTGCACCCTGACCAGTCCCATGACTTCTTGGCTCCTTGTTCGCCTTCCCGACCATGCCACCACCCACCCACCCCTCCCTCCCCCTCTCCCCCTCCTCACCCACTCACCTCGTACACCCCCCTCACAAAGGGAGCCGCCAACGCGGTCTCCAGCAGTGGCACGGCGGCCAGGTACACAGGCTCAGGCAGGGTGACCTGGTACAGGTGCACTGGGCGCCTCCCTCCTGGCAGCTGCTTGTTCTGCACTCTCTGCACGCTCACGTCAGGCCCCAGGCCCACCAGCAGGCGCAGCAGCTCGGCACCTGGTGGCAGGGCTGCAGCCTCCTGGCTGCCTGGGTGGGCCGCCTGCATGGCCGGGCTGGTGCTGGGGGCCAGGGGCTGCTCGCTGTCCAGGTACAGGGTGCGGGGCAGGACTAGGTGCACCCAGTGCACTCGACCTTCTGCCAGGAACCACATCTGCACAACAGGGTTGGGAGCTGCATTAAATGAGGCAGCAGGTGATGGCTGCAGCACCAGCAGGAAAAACAGCAGCCACAACAGGACTAGGGGGACTAGCAGCAGGATAATGGCTTGCAGTTACAATAGCCCGAATGCACCCATTTACATAGAGTATAAGGACAGCAGGTTCGACATAGGAATGAGCAGGACCCTGACCGCAGTAGGAGCTATTGCTGCAGCAGCTACTCTACGCCTTGTACCTGCCTTGAAGCGGCCCGGCGTTGGTGTTTGGCTCAGCTGCAACACCTGCCATGACACGGAGGTCAAGGCCAGTGCGCGCTGTTTCAATAGTGCTCCAACGCTTCCATGCCCGGTTTGCGCGCCTGCGGCATCGCCTGGCTGACCGGGCCGCGCCTTCGCCAAGGCCGCGGCTTCCGCTTTCCGACGCTTTCGCTCGACGCGTTGCTGCGGTTGCATTGGGGCGTACAAGCAGCATGCAGGCCGACAGGAAGGGCAAAGACGGCGCGTACATAACAGGCACCCAGCCTTGGCGCAGCTTACCTGGCGCCAACGATTCTTCTGCATCACCACCCATCCAACGTAGTTCGTGCCGAGATCAGCCTTGGGGGCGCTGGATTTCCCATCCTTGCCCGACTCGGCGTCTGCAGCCGCCGAGCGCTCAGCGGCGACGGAGACGTCCGCGTCCAAAGCACGCGGACCGGTCTTACTCGGGCGCTCCCGCACGAGGAGGACACCATCTTCCTGCTCCACCTGCTGGGGAGCGAACGCGGCTCGATCCACATCCTCCATGTCTGCGTCTGCAGCGCGTCGCACACGAAGGACGCATGAGGCAAATGCCTGACCTGGTACGTCACACATGAGAAAAGTGAGCCGAGCCAACCAGGCCCCCCTTTGCTTCACGTATTAGCAGGCACGATGTCATTGTGCAAGCAGCATGACGCCCTGACAGCATGTGGCCGTGGCCGCTGTGACAATTATGTATATGTATGTTGTGGTGGTCAGGCTGCATGTCCACCGTCGTCCACATCAGCAGCATGCCTCCCACCCTGCCTGCCAGCTTCACCTGCCGCCGCCTTAGCCTTGGCCGCCACTGTGCTCTGCTTCTTCGCCATGCGGGGCAGCAGGTCGTGCAGCTTCCGCTGCTGGAACTTGTCATTCATGGCCGCCACCTTCTTGTGCAGCCAGTCAGGGTGCTTCACACGCGGGCAAGGGTTGGGAATGGCCTGCGGGGCCACAGCACCAGCAACAGCCCAGGAGCTGCTGCACCCAGAGAGATGAGGACTGCTCTGAACATGAGCTAAGCAATAAGCTACGCAGTCTTTTGCTCCCCTCTTGCTATAAGAAGGGGAGGCGGTAGTGTAGAGAAGGGGCCTATGTTGAGAAGGGGCCTATGCAGACAAGGCATTATAACGTCCTGCACACTTCGTACGCATGCTGCCTGGCTGCAGTACACCTCCTGCCTGCCTGTCCTGAGTCCATGCCTCACGCCTTACCGCCAACACCTCTCATGCAACAGGCTGGACAGCAGGGTCATTCAGCTACTCACTTGCATGGCGGCTGGGATGGTGATGATCTTCTGAATGGCTGAGCTCAGGCGCTCCCGGTAGTAAGCCCAGTCCACCACGTCACGCACGTCAGGCATGCCATTGGCACCATCTATGCAGGGGCAGCAGCAGCCCCAGGGCAGCAGCAGGTGCACTCGCAGGAACATAATTGAGATGAAAGCAGCAGCACGAGGTGCAGCAGCAGCAAGGGAGGTGGGGCAGCAACAGCAGCAGCAGTGGAGGGCCAGCTCACCTGCACGCAGGTCACTGCCACACCATTTGCGCAGGAAGTTGCGCGCTACTGCAGGCTCCGCGGAGAAGATTGACACAGGGATGGCGCGCTCGCTAGTGGGCAGGTTCTCAGGCCTGCAGGGCGGCACACACATCCAGGACAAGAGGGCACCACAAGAGGGCATGAGCATTGCAGTCAGACTGCAAAGAATAACTGTGATGATTGTACAGGTTGAGGGCACATACAGAAGCTGAGGGAGACCATCACATAGGCGCAGGGAGCAGCAGCTGAGCATCCGTGACGACGTAACGTTAACCTAGACCTTTCTAGACCCTGCCATGTTTCTATACGTAATCATCGTCATGTCCATTCTCCACAGCTCTTGCCACGCCAGCAGCAGGTGTTTTGAACAGCAGCCACCAGCGGCTCGGCAGCACAAGCAGGCAAGGGAGCCAGGAAGCTGCATGACGACTGCCGCTACTGACTTGCGGGCAATGACGTAGGTGCAGTTGAGGCCCTTGTCCCGGATCTGCTCATCGCCAAGGAAGGAGCCCAGGCGCCGTGCACAGGTGATGGCACAGCTCTTGCGGCCTGAGGCACCACAGCGGTGGCGGCACCACCAGGTGGTCACACCCATATGGTCACACTCAGCTGTGCTGTGCTGTGCTGTGCTGTGCTGTGCTGTGCTGTGCTGTGCTGTGCTGTGCTGTGCTGTGCTGTGCTGTGCTGTGCTGTGCTGTGCTGTGCTGTGCTGTGCTGTGCTGTGCTGTGCTGTGCTGTGCTGTGCTGTGCTGTGCTGCTCAGGGGGACACAGTGAGTGCAGAACCAGTGTTGATGTGGTGGGTGGCTCCCTCACCCTCATACTCCTCCAGCCCCTTGCTCATGGTGGTGGCCTCACTGATATGGTTGACCAGCTCTTCATCCGTCAGGTTGCCGCCCTGACCAGCCCACCCACACACCCAGGCACCCAACAACAGAAGGATAAATATCTGCCAGCTTCCATGGCATGGAGTTTAACATGCTGACATGAGGCTAGCTACTTGGTTGCACTTTAGTACTGATGGCGTTCCACAAGAAGGTGCGGTCCATGCAGCGATGACGATGACCATGCCAGCATGCATGGGCAGCAAGGTGTCAATGAAGGAGGGGCAGCAAGGGCAGTGAAGCAGGGAGTGTGGGCTGCAGCAGGGCCATCTCCACGCAGCGCACCTGGGTGTCAAGCATGTCCAGCCAGCGGTTTGCTACTGCAGCAACTGCGGCGTAGCACTCTGCCAGGGTGGTGCCGGCCAGGAACTGCTCAAACACCTCAGCCTGGAAAACCTTGATCAGCTTCAACTCCCCGCGCCGCTTGATCTCAAAGCCCTATGAGGTCAGGGTCAGGGTCGGGGTCAGGGTCAGGGTCAGGGTCAGGGTCAGGGTCAGGGTCAGGGTCAGGGTCAGAGACTTTGGTCCTGACCATGATAGTGTATTACATGTTCAGCTGAGTGTGTGCATGGCAGTGTCCATGCATCAGACCTTGAGCTCAGCCAGGCTGCCGTCAAAGTTGAATACCGCATATCGCTTCTTGATGCTCTTGCCCTCTTCCTTGCTAGCCGGCAGGATCATGGCCTGCATGAGGGCAGAGTGGAAGGCAGACTGGGTGAAAGGCAGACTAAGTGGCGGAGGGCAGTGGGCAGCGAGCAGTGGCACCACTGGTTGACAGTGAAGGGCAGCAGCAGCAGCAGCAGCAGCAGCAGCAGCAGCAACAACAGCAGCAGCAGCAGGGAGGGGAGCAGCACCAGCAGCAGCAGCAGCAGCAGCAGCAGGAAGGGGAGCAGCAGCAGCAGCAGCAGCAGCAGCAGGGAGGGGAGCAACCGCAGCAACAGCAGCAGTGCAGACTACCTACACACCTTCCACCCACCAACTCTCCCCTTGCCGCCCACCTTCAGCCCAGCTTCCACTGGGATAGCCCACCTTGTAAGGGCCGTCCACCTCAAACTCAATGCTCATCTCGCTGCTGACAGCGTACGTCTTGGTGGCAGGGTCCACCAGCGTCTGGTACTGCTCGTTAGTGCAGTGGTCTGCCACCATGACATTCAGCATCACGCAAGGGTAGCTGATCTTCAGCTCCTGCACACAAAGGAGGGGCAGGCTGCGGTTAGGCAACTGGGTGTCACGCACGCGAACAGGGCCTTGGACACGTTGCACGCCAACGAAGAAGGCTGCAAAGTGTACACTCGTGTGCTAGGCAGTCGGTAGGTGCATAGGCATCCAGACCCAATGCACAGAAAGGAAGAAGGCTGCAACCTCCGCCTGGGCCGCGGCCTGCTCCAACCAGTGTACCCTTACTAAGTGCTTTGTGCAGGGCAGTATCAGCCACACCTCAGCCTCCCAGCATTGCTAGCCTCGCCCTCCTACCTGCCGGGCCCCCCTCCCTTTCCCTGCACTCCACCCGCCTAACATCAGCCACACACTTTGCCGTTTTTGTTCTTGAGCTTGAAGTTCTCAGGGAAGGAGGCGGGCAGGGCGCACCAGATGCCGTCCGTGTCCAGCTCCAGGGGCCGTCCCAGCTGCTCCACCAGGCCACAGGCCATCTGGGCACAGGCAGGCACACAGGGCGCCACACAGCCACACCAACACCTGACCGCATACGCAACCTGTACAGCCACACACTGTACTTGACCGCACTTGCATGCTGTCTTGCTGCAGCTGTGGCCATGTCATGCCATGTTATGGTGGTTAAGGATTGATATTATTAAGCATGGTGAGGGTGAAGCGGTCAGCATAGCCCACACCATGCCTTGCCTGCATGACTCATCACACAAGGCCAAACAACAGCAGAGAGATGGAGAGGTCAGCTCTTGCCCTTCCTGTTACCTCCCTTCCTGTAACCCTCCCTCCCTCCCTCTCACCCCTACCTGGATAATGTTTGCCCCAGTGTTGGTCACCACGCCGGCCATCTCCATGCTGTACCAGCGCGCACCCTTGCGCATGACATAGCCATAGAAAGAGTTCAGGATGCACTTGTGGGCCAGCTGCAGCGACTCATACAGCACACACATGTCAGAGGCCTCCGCCACCCTCAGGGGGTTGGCGTCGGCCTTGGCTGCGTCCAACTTGTTCTTCCACGTCTGCACGCAAGCCACATACAGGGGGGTGGCTGGGTAGTGCTGCTGTCATGCAAGCAGAAGGCATGGGGTGGGCCAGGCAACCACAAGCAAGAAGAAAAGCACACAGGCAGCGGGTGAGCAGGAGGGGCAGTGTCAGGAAAGCACCTCAAGTGGAACATGTGACACGGTGGCGCATTGCTTCTTACATTATTGACATCTGCTGCTCCACTGATCAAGTCCCCGGCTCAAAACTTCACCAAAAACAACTGACACAACCTTTTCCTCACTAATCCAGACACGGCATCAGCCCCACTGACCCCCTCACCAAGGGGCAGATGGGCCATGCCAGCCTGTGGCCCCCTACACAGTCAGCGAGGAGGGGTCACTGAATGTCACACTCACTTCACCTCGTATGCGCGCACGGGGCAAGCCGTGGGAACCCCTGAGTGCCCCCAATGTCACCACAAGCTGCCCCGCCCTCTAGGCCCCTACCAGCCTACAGCACCCTTGTCTACCTGTGCCTGCCCTTTGTAGCACACACCTTGTTGAGCCCCTTGTACTCGTACCGCCGGTCCCTGAAAGCGCGCACTGTATCGACGTAGAAGTCGTTTTCGCGCTGGCAGACCCCCGCCACGCGCGGCTCCAGCACTGGCTTGTCCAGCACCCGTTTGTACACCTGCAGTCGGCACGGCAACTTGAGCATAAACGCTGCAGAACTAGCTCCAAAACTCGGGGTAGCCTCCAGTCAACCCTGGCAAAAGCACAGTTGACCAACTCAGCCACTGCAGCTCGTGACCTACAACAAACACAAGCACTTCCCACCTGCCCCAAGCCTCACCCCAGCCTCACCTTTTGGGTGTACATCTTCAGCCGGTCCTTCAGCAGCTTTGCTTTCTCCTCCCAGCCCAGATCCTCCCAGTACCTCACAGCGCCGGGCTCGTCCTCCTGGCCAGCAAAGCCACGGGCACCTCCGCCCCCACCGCCCCTGCCCCCCCGACCCCACCCACCCCTGCCACGACCGCCCCAGCCACTACTCGTCCCTGGGGCAGCAGGCGGGAATGTTTCAGAGGCCAGCTGGTTCTTGATGGCCATGTATTCGGCTCTGGTGGCGGCAAAGTGCTCGCCCCGCCACACCTGCATCCGTCACCACCACGAACCTGACAGGGCTGACTCTTACTTGTGACACTGCGACGTATGACAGTACCCACACCTGTCGCACTCCTCACTCCATCACCATCATCACCATCATCACCGCAGGTCATACTCACACAATGCTGTGTCTGAGCCTGTGTTAATGGGCCTCAGCCACAATTGATGTCACACCTAACGTTGGGAGCCCCAAACAAGCAGCACGGCAAAAGCAGTACGGCGCCCTACACGCAATAAACCCAACGCAGCAGCGCAAAGACCCAACCAGCCAGTCATTAAGCACTCTGCAGCAGAGCGTGTGGTGTTAGGGTTGAGTGGTTTGTGCAGGTACAGGTCAAGCCTCGTGTGCTTGCAACAGGGTAGGATGGATCGGCCAGCATTGCCAGGGCAAGCAAGTGTGTACGTAGAGGCACACAAGTGTGATATCGCGCACCAGCCTCACACCATATGCACTGCAGGTACGACCAGGCAGGCAGAGGAGGGGCTGACAGTTGGGGATGTGCCGCACCACTCACCCACTCCATCTCCCGCAGGCAGGTCTTGCCAGGCCGGTTGAAGTCACATGCAGCGCAGTGCTCATCCGTGACGATGGCTGACGGTTGCAGACGGTTGGTGAGGATGATGTTTGGGTACATGGCCGCAACGTCCAGGTGGTACAGCAGCGGCACCTCCTCCCTGCACGGCCACAGCCAGGCAGCCATGGTGTGTGCCTACATGCATGATTCGATACCTCCTCCGCCCAGGTTAGCCCGATCAACCCATGTGCTAGGCACCCTGGCCTCCAGGCCTGCATCCAGGCAGCTGGCAGTGGTTGGCTACGCAGGCTTTGGGCACCTAGGGGCCTGCCTACTCGGTAGCTGTTGCTGCTTGGCTGGCACCGCTGACTTACCAGCCCTTGCAGGGCTGCCGAGGCAGTGACATCTCTGGCGATGTGCGTGTGCAGGACGCCCTGGCATGTCTGCATGGCTGCCTTGCGTGTTGCTGTTGGCTCACATCGCTACGCCGCCAGCCTGGTAGGGAGTACTCTAGGTGCACACAGTTCCAATACCCGCCCAACAGTGATGCCAGGAAGCTAAGGCAGCGGAGGTGATGGCCTGTGGCAGCACCTGCCCCTGGCCCGGACAAGCGAGGTGAGGAGACCTAGGCTTGTCTGAGCCGAGCTGGCTAGGCTTGTCTGAGCCGAGCTGCCACACCCTGGGCTAGCACAATGCAAGCCCCAGGTCCCTGGCGGCGTCCCTGGCCTGCACCCAGCCCGGAAAAGCAAGGCATTGCTGTCACCGCCACCGTCCCTATCCGGTGGTGAGGGAGGAGCTGGGGCTTGGTTGAGGTGAGCTGCTGCACCCTGTGCTGGCACCCTGCGTCCTGGCAAGCTGGTGGTGGCGGCCTGGGCCAGCAGCTGTGGCTTGAGCTACCTGTTGGGGGTGTCCCTCAAGCCGGCAAGCTTGCCAGCGATGGTGTCCCGCACCTCCTGGTAGTTCACCAGGTCCTCCACCTGTGGCTCAGAGCGGCACCACAAGGGCAAGGAGAGCAAGGGGTCGGTGATGCAATGGAGGCAAGGAGAGAGGGCAGGAGGGGTGACATCCTGTCTCAACTCAGTGAGAACTTGAAAGTGGCATTGCCTCATGCTGTTCCATGTTCCATGCTAATTCATGTATAACACAGTGCTGCAGTCAGGAGCTGGAGCTGGAGCCTGCCACGGGTAGGCTGCTTCACATTGAGCTGTGTTGTGTATGCAGATGCTGCTCACCCTCATCTTGCCCTCGTGAACCACGACATACGCCAGCTCTTTATCAAGGCGGTCGATGAGGCCCTGCGCTGGACACAGCTGCCGCTGAGCAGTATGCCGGCTAGCCAACAACACCACGCAGCCAACCCGCTGAGATGAATACTCCTTGCTGATTCTTTGCACTACTGACACCTTCCGATGATACCCAGGGTGCGACGCGCCGTCATGTGCACGCCGTCAGTCAGCGGTGCGCGGTCGCTGATGACAGTGCGAACCTGGCTTTACAGCAAGCTTTGTCTGGTAGCAATTAGGACAAGAAATGCCCTTGCCTGGTAGGCGCGCACTACTTGCCTGGTAGGCGGCCGGCTGGCAGCGGAAGCGCAGCGGTAGGTCGGCGCGAAACACGCCGCTCTCGCGTGCTTCCACCTTGCCGCCGATGTACGTCTCGCTGTCCAGCAGGTGCCCCTGCGCACGCCACACCCCTGCACGCTTCACCGCCAGGCCACCCAGGTCACCCAGCCAAATGCCCAACACACAGTGTACTGCCAGGTGCGCTGTGTGCTGCCAGTGCACGCCACCCAGCCTCGCCCTCCTACCTTGACCCCTAGATCCACAAACCTGCATCCCCGCCTTCCCCATCTGACGCCTAGATCTGAGAAACCCTTTCAGACACCTGTGGCCTGGCCAATAAGTTACAGCCCTACCCTTGCGCCCATAAGCTGCAGCCCTACCCCCGTGATCATAAGCCATCACCTCGCACCCATAAAATACAGCACTACCCTCCCACCCATGAGCTGCAGCCCTGCCTTCACTCCCACCCCTTGTCCACTGTCACCTTGTAGAAGGCCTCAGGCTCCTGCGCATGTTTGTTTGGGCAGACAATGCCCTTCAAGAAGGCCTGCACCATCAGCAGCTGCTCGCACAGTGTGCCGCTGCCCTTGCGCAGCACGTCATCTGGGGGCATGGGGATGATGGTGGCCAGGGAGAAGATGAAGGGATGGATGTACCTGAGGCAGCAGCAGCAGCAGCAGCAGCAGCAGCAGCAGCAGCAGCAGCAGCATGCGCGCAGAGTGGTAATGCATGTGGCTGATCACTCCTTGCTCGTGAGGGATCTCACCCTTTTGCAATGTGAAGGCATGAACATGCTGCCCTGATGCATACTACAGCAGTGTGGGCATGACCTGGGTTCTTGGATGGGTGCTGGTGCAGTACAGGCCGGCAGCTGCTCCCCTCTCAAGACGTGTTCTGCCATGCACTGCCTTGTACTCACGTCATGTACAGGTAGTAGGTGGACACGGCATCAGACACGGAGTAGGCAGCCATGGCCTGCGGCTGCTCAGCCGCCATGCGCAGCATGTCCTCAGGGTCCACCTCCACAGGATCATACCCCAGCTTCGCCTTGGTCACGGCCTGCACATGTCACACCATCAGGTCACACCAGGCATAAAAGGGGCACCCCTGCCGTTGCACTGCAGCTGCCCATGAGCATCGCTGTTGCCCAATCCTCCCTTGCTGGATGTTGTAGAAAAACAGGTCGCGACCGGCAAGGTGCTATTGTGGACATCAACGATCTGTGGAGCAAAGCCTTCCGGGTAGCCTAGGGTGGTAGTGCACGCAGCAGCAGGCAGGGCAATGCGACATGGGTGCCGGGTAGAGGTGGGGGTGCGTGTGGAGGCTGGCCCCCTGCCTGGCCCCCTGCCTGGCCCCCTGCCTGGACTGGGCTGCAACCACCTTGAGACCGCGGGAGCCTTGCGGGAGATAGGAATCGCGGTTCACCCAGTGCAGGCAGTCCATGTGCACGGCATGGCGTGCCAGCACCTCGCCCCCTGCGGCCGTCCTGCAGGAAGACAAGCACAGGGGCATGACAGGGGAAAGGGGCCCACAGCTGGTCTGGCATCCCAATGTTCAGGTTGATGGGTGGCGATGCAAGAAGGGGAGGGGGCTGCAGGCTTCATGGGACCACCAGCAGCCCTTCCAAGTGCATGGAGCAAAGAAAAGCACGCATGCAAGCAGTCTGTGGCAGCCAGCCATTGTCCCCCTATGGTGTGACGTTCCCAGCAGCTGTCAGGGAGCATGAGGACGGAAGGGGTAACCTCCACCCCTGCCTTGTGTGGTGTCTGCCCTGCCCTGCCCTCCACCCCTGCCTTGTCTGGCCCTGCCCTGCCCTGCATGCTGCCTTAGGGACGGAAGCCAGGCAGGGAACTAGGAAAGGTACGGGCTTGGGTCCTGTGGTTTATATTGACGGGGTTAGTGAGTGCTGTGCGGCTATCAGGGGATCAGGGCATTGCGTGGGGGTAGCAGAGCATTTCAGGGGAGCAGGTCATGCCAGCCAACAGGGCCTGAGTGCAGCTGCCCAGTGGGCAATGCGGAGCCCCTACTTGAAGCCCAGCTCCTGGGCCAGGTCCATGCCGTGTTGGGCGGCACGTTTCTCCACGAACGGGAAGTCAAAGAAATCACCGTTGTATGTGACATAGATGGCCGGGGCTGCCTGCACTCATGGCAGGGGTCAGCGCATGCGCCTTGGTCAAGACCATGGGGACTGCACGACACAACAGGCTGCAAGCCACAGCTGATGTATGGCACTGCTGAAGGACTGGCTGATGGCTGGATTGAGACAAGGAGCACCAGCGACTGTACAGACAGTGAGCAGCTGGTACTACTGGAAATGCCTTCTTTCACAGCACCTGCGGAGCTTGCTTCCTCAAACACAGCGACATGGGCCACTGCAGCTAGCTGGCCATGGCCGTGGCCCTGGCTCACCCCTAGCGCCTTTGGCTGCATCCTAGACGCACCCCTTTGCCTCACCTGGCTGTCTGCCCTTCACCACCAGCTGCTGCTGCTGGCAAGCTTTGCCCAAGCCTGCTGCTCCTCCACACCACTGCTGCCCCTCCCTCCAGAAGAAGCTGTGGGCCTCTCACCTCCCGCATGTGATTGAAAAAGCGACGCAGCAGTGCCTCCTCATTGGCCTCGTTGAAGATGATGAAGGGACCCTCGAATTCAGGCTTGGGCGTGAACTCAAAGTTGGCGATGTCACCACCCACTACCTAGACAATGCAGTCACAGCCAGCTGGGTAGAGCAGCTGCAGCCAGATAGATGAAGAGGGTACCGCCAGCTGAGTAGAGCCATGGCAGCCAGATGGCACTAGCAACCACAGCAAGCTGAGAAGGGCAGCAGCATTGGGGACATGGATGCTCTAACCATCCTCACCATCATAGCATGGCGACCGCATATATGTGGTTTGGTTGGATACTGCTGTACTAGGCATCACGGGCTGCACCCTGCGTGGGTTATGGGCACAGGGGCATGGCAGGAGACCCGCAGCACACCTCACGGTTGGTGATGAGGTAGCCCTGCCGGTCCAGCATGTACGAGATCATGAATACCTGACAGCAGCAGCAGCAGCATGGGCGGTACTGGAGGCACCAAGTGTCACGTCATCATCATCATCAGCAGCAGCAGCAGGATCAGCAGCAGCAGCATTACATGACATGGCAGTCTACTTGGGCACCAGCGGCTGGTTGTCATGCAACTGTATGTTTACTATTGTGCGCCGCAACAGCTGCAACAGGGTCAGCAGCGGCAGTGGCAGCAACGGCAGCGGCAGCAACGGCAGTGGCAGCAGCAGCAGCAGGAGCCCCACCATCGCCCCTGACCTGGCAAGGGCTGTCTTGACCTGCCCTGACCCAGGCTGACCTGATCTGGCCAGCAGGCCCCACCTGATCATAGTCTGCATTGGGGAACTGCAGTGGTAGCTTGGTGGTTTCGATATCCCAGGCACAGATGCGTGGCTCAGCGCGCTGCAGCAGGTCAGCCCTCCGTTCCATGCTGGTCACACCATCCTGCATGTGTCACACATGCCCCCACACATGCATTGCTGTGATAGCATCTGGCAGCACATGCCTAGCAGCCAAACATTGTGCGGTTACTACCCCAGCAGCACCTTCCCAGCAGCATTGATGCAGCTGGCAAGGCGCGGGCAGTCTCATACACTCTTCGATGGCAGTATCCCATCTGCACCTGCTATGGCCGGCCAGGTGTGACCAGCCAGGTGTGACCAGAGAGGCATGACCAGCCAGGTGGCCGGCCAGGTGTGACCAGCCAGGTGTGACCAGAGAGGCATGACCAGCCAGGTGGCCGGCCAGGTGTGACCAGCCAGGTGTGACCAGAGAGGCATGACCAACCAGGTGGCCGGCCAGGTGTGACCAGCCAGGTGTGACCAGAGAGGCATGACCAGCCAGGTGGCCGGCCAGGTGTGACCAGCCAGGTGTGACCAGAGAGGCATGACCAGCCAGGTGGCCGGCCAGGTGTGACCAGCCAGGTGTGACCAGAGAGGCATGACCAGCCAGGTGGCCGGCCAGGTGTGACCAGCCAGGTGTGTCCCCTGCTCTCACCCTACACCTGACAGTGAACCAGTGGCCACAGCGGATGTCCAGGTCTATGGCGAAGCGGATGTGGTAGGGCACGTCAAACTCCCGCATGTCTTGCAGCGCCTCCATCACATCCTGAGTTCACCAGTGGCCATGACAGCCTGGAGTGGGCCATGCAGTGCGGCTGCATGGTGCATGCGCTGCAGGTGCGCATGGTGGCCTGCGCCGCATGCCTGAACCCTAGCTAGCCGCTGGCTGGAGCCTGGCGGTACCCTAGCTACTTGGTGTCCATGCAGTGCAGCCTACCTGCCCCCCTCCTGTCCCTGTTATCCCTGACAGCTACACGCCATTGCATACTACCCACGCACTAGCTTGTTGCACAATGAAGTGGGCTGCTCACATGAGCACCTTGGCTGAACCATGGCTAGCAGTGCTGGTCGTGTAGGTGCGCTAGGTGAGCTGTGGGGCTGCGGGGGTGCTGGTGGTATTCATTCGCTGCCTCGCTGCGCTTGAGCACAACATTGGGCATACAGTGACAGGGCAGGTCCGCATGCCAGCAAGGCACAGACTTGGGCAAGGCTGGCTGCCCTGGCGAGACATACCACTGTAGGCACAAAGCTAGGCAAGCAGCCTCCCCCTGGACCCACCTGGACAACCGCTGCCCCGCCCACTCCCTGCGCCTGCATGGCCGCCATCTCGGCATACGCCTGCAGCACATCACCCTCCCATCCTCACATATGCATACCGGAGTGATACGCCCTGTTGGTTATTTCACCAAATCAATTTGTCACCAAACAGTATCGCCTATTGTTTGAGCATGGATTTTGAGTGAAAATCCGTTTAGCATGAAATATTTTCCAGCGTATCACCAACAAAGCGTATCACTACGGTAGGCACTCTGGCTGGGAGTGTGGTCACCAGCAGCCGTAGCCGCAGCAGCCGCCACAGCCACCACGGGAGCGGTAGCAGCAGTGGCAGCATGCTGCAGCAGGAGCAGGTGCCAGCAGCTGTTGCTGTAGTGCATGGATCTGTGTCAGTGCCGCCATACCTGGGTGGTCTTGGCCCGTGCCTTGTTCTTCGCCACTACTGGCACCAGCTCACGCTTCACCTCCTGCAGCTGCTGGCTGTTCCAGAAGCTGACCCGCAGCAGCTTACGCTTCAGCCCGCTCAAGTGGTTCTTCTGCAGCACAGTGGCTCAGCACACCCCATACAGCGGTCCAGCACAGCCGTCACCCAGCCCTACACATGTGAGCCATCACACAAACCCTGGGCGTGCCTGCCATCATCGAACAAGCTGTGCAGGCTGGGTATGCCATGATGGTGGGTGAGGGGTGAGGGATGAGAGACAGGTTTATTTGGAGGCTTCAGGTGTGGCTGTGCGGGGTGCTGTTGCTACACACTGCTACCCAGCTGGTGGTGCCCAGTGTACCCTCGCCTGCCTCCATGTGTTTGTAGCCTTTGGTGCTGAGTTCACGACCATGATGTCCATGGCTGGCCCATGTGGCCAATGTGCCCGACCCTTGAGGCGGTGCAGTGGCTGCTGTTTGGCTTAAACAACTGTGATGACTGGGCAGGCAAGGTGGGCTGGGCCTGGGAACGTATGGCCCAGGCATTCATGTAGTTCACACTCCTGGCTGGTAAGTAGCACACAGCTTGATCCGGCTAGCTTCCGGGGCCTATAGGGGCCTGTGACCCCCCTAGCCATCACACACACCACCACATCATCCCATACACCACACCGCCAACACAACACTTTACCACCCTAACAGGCAGCCAGGTCAGCACCAAGCCCAGTCAGCACCCTTGCAACAGCTTCACCCACCAGGTCAAGGTCCTCCCGCTCCACAATCTCCGCCGCCTGCACCAGCCCTTCAAAGCGCTTCCGCAGCGCACCTTCTGCCTCCATCTCCATGCCGTCTGCCACCTGTGCACCTCATGGCAGAGGACTGCTGTGCGCTGGGAAATTGGGCGAAGAAGGCTGCAGGGCTGACCTGTCTGGCACAGCTGCGGCCTCCCATGCCTCCCAGCATGGCTGGGGGTTCCTGAGGAGCTACATGGTGCATGCTGCATCGGACGCACTTGCAAGTAGAAGTAGGGCGCGAAGGGCATGCGGGCTTTGAACATGGAGCCATCCTGCGCAGTTGCAGTCAGGTATACTCTGGATGTGGGCAGAGCCAGCTACCGTGTGGTAGGCATGCCAATAGCTCAAGTAGCACCACCAACTGGCACATGTCTTTAAGCACCATGCCACTGCTTGCAAGGAATGGGCTTGACATCCTTGCTGGTTGACCTGGTGGCACACCTGGCACATGAAGTAGCAGTCTGCAGCACTGCACGTCTGGCCACTGGCCTTGTCCTCCATGCTGGACTGCAGGCAAGAGCAGCGTTGATCCAGCCATCATGGGGCTGGAGGACCAGCCATCATGGGGCTGCCGCAGCTACGCCCACCGGCTGGATGTTCATAAGCCAGCCGAGCTTGTCGTCGCCGCTCGAGAATAGTGGAAATCCTAGCTCCGCCTCCAGCGCATCCTCCAGCTTGGTTTGCTGCAACTGCGGACAGACCCCCGGACGCTACTTTTCAAATCTGAAATCCGACTGCGATGCAGCGAGCCGTGACCAGCAGACCTTGACATTGCTTTCCTCGGTCGATGCTGATGTCTCTGACTTCCCGGAGTTCATATAGTTCCCGTTCAGCGTCTTCTTATACTTCTTGCCGTACCTGCCCCCACCGCGACCTCCCGGTGCTGCATCCCTGGCTTGCAGCGAGGTGATGCGACCTCCACCCCGGCCCGAAAATGCCGGCATTCCGCCCCTGCCCCGTCCGCTCATGTCGGCGATCGATTTACCCTAGCCCGTAGCTTTTGTGTCTTACGGGCTACCCATCGCAACGTGCAAGCAGGATTTCCATCGGGGCTTGCATGGTGATTCAAATTGAACCATAAACTAAGCCAAGGGTGCAGCATCGAAAGCATGGGAGTGGGAAGGGGAGGAAGGGGAGGATGGGGAGGGGGAGGGGGAGGAGGAGGAGCCAAGAATGTTTGCAAGGCTGTTGGCTGTGAATGAGCCAGCTCTCAATGAGATGATGGCTCGCGATGCTATGCGATTGCAAGTGGAGCAAGCGGCTCAGGATGCAGAGGAGGCAATCTTGGCTGGGTTGTAGTTATGAGCGAGCAAGCCCTTGGGTGCATGGTCACCATCTCATGCGTACATCGTGAAACTTCATGTTTGCAATTGGTCATGCTATAATGATCCAACCGTGCCACCGCCGTCATGTTGTGATCGTACTGTTGGTATCGAAAAAAGTTCATGACTCATTAGGGATCGAACAAGCGATCTCTCGGCCATACGGTCAAGACGATTGTACGGTACAGTATATACGAAAAAACGGTGTACGATGAAAGACGGCCCAGCCGTCTTTGGTAACACTGATAAACTTCCTTCCTGCTGAGGCCCTCAGTGAGGGTATCTTTCGCTTGTAGACACTCTGTGATATGGTCATTTCCTGGCGTATGTGAGTGCATGGTAATCCTGACCAGTCCGCACGAATACCATAACGCTCAAATCAATCTGGCCATTTCTGTTTTAGCAACAGGCGTGATAGCACCAAGTGTACCCGCACAGTCCATGTATCTACCCAGCTGCTGGCGAGAGTGGGTCTCCAGTGCAGGACGCAACTCAATCAGCACGCATTACAAATGTACCCTCTAACCCTCATATTGCTCATCCCTAAGGCACCTTCTGTTGTGACCTGCCGTCTCACCCATGCAGCCACTGTGCGTACATCATTTCCATGACAACATGCTACTCCCTACTGCATGTCCTCGACACACTCTGCCCATGCCAAACATGCATCAAAATGTTGGAGGTATGTTGTACAGCGACAGCTACTGCAGGAGGACTGGCTACAAAGATGGCACGCGAAGGGGTGTGACTCACCACTCATAACCCAGCCCCTCTACCAATCAAGCCAGGACCATTGACAGCAGTTCAGTTTAACCCTCAACACGAGCCTCATCTTGCCCTGGCACACACACTCTGGGACGATCCCAATGCCAAGCCCATCTCAAAACCTAGCCTGTGTTGCGCAGGGACGTACTTCAAAGGATCCCATACCGCAACTGCCAAAACAAGGGCTGGGCAGACGCTTCCACACCCAAAACCTCATAAGCAACCCATAGCCTGTTTCAAACTCACCTGGTCGGCACTTTCAGGGCACACAGTCAGGAAGGGAAAGCAGGTGGGCTCAATGCGTGAATATGTGACCATGGTGTGCGTTGACTTGTGTGGAGCTAAAATTCCAGGCGGTGAGTCGGTGGGTCGACTTGCTCACGTTCTGCTGGCCCCCCAGCCCAGGCCCCAAGCACACCCCAACCATTGCAGTGCCTATGCCAAAACTGCCACAATCCTTTCCCTTCTTCCCACTCCCCTCACCCAGCATGACACATGTGTGATGTGCCCCTTCATCCCCTTGCACTACCCTCCTTAACTATCTGCCCCACCCCCACCTGTAGACAGCCCATCACCCAGTACAAGCACAGAGCCCAGCTCACAGCATCACACACTCACAGCTTGTAGTGCCCCTCAGCAGCCATCCCAACCGTTCAACAGGTCATGCCTTGCCCAATCCTAGCCGGTTGGTGCCAGGCTTCATGACTGCAGGACTGGCAACAGAATGACACCGGCCATCACGGCCCAGGGGCTGTGGCGCAAGGAGCCCAGCCACTGCTGCACCCGGCCCCGCCTGCCCTGCCCCACCTCCTCCCTGCCAGCAGGCTCAACTGCCATGCAAGGTGGCTGCTCCACAGCCCCTTCCCTGCCAGCTCCAGCAGGCAGTGCAGCACCCTCCCCCACACCCACAAAAGCCGCAGACGGCTGCAGCCCAGCTGCCACTGCCGCATGTGATGGGCTGGTGGTAAAAGCCGATGGCTTTGTAGCCGGACCCAAGCTGGCCTTCACTTCACCACAGCCTTCAGCCATGGCCTGGAACAGCGGGCTATCTGGGGGACTGCTGCAACCGCTGTTGCCGGTGCTGCCACAGCTGCTGCCGCTGCTACTGTCGCTGCTGCTGCCGCTGCTGCCCTCCTGGCTATCCCCCACTGCTGCACCCACTCGCTGAATTTTCTTAGCAGCGAGAGCAGTCTGGCATCTCTTCTCACCCAGGGTATTGGCACAACCCTGCTCAAACACCCTTCGCACACTATCCACTGCCGTCAGTCGGCTCTCCTCAACCTTAGCCTCACCACAGCCCGCTGTCACGCCCAGCCAGCGGGATGTGGTGCATAGGGTGCGGGGGCTTGCGGCGCCCAGGGCCAGGGAGCGACGGATGGACGGGGTGGGCGCATGCGGCAGGTGGCACATGGAGCAGTGGCTGCCAGCCCGCAAGGAGTGATTGCTGCGCTGCTCCCACAGGGCCACCAGGCTGGACACTGGTGGAAGGGGGTCCACCTCACCGACACCCCCCATGCCTGACCCACCCGCTGTGCGTAGCGCAGCTGTTGAGGCTGCTGGACAGGTGGCCTGCCGGGTGAATAGAGGTAGGTTATGGGGTACGGCAGTGAGGGTGGCAGGGCAGGTGGGGGAGTGGGGTGAAAGGTTCAGGTCCAGGGCTGGGCCGGTCAGCAGTTCAAGGCAGCCTTCACTGTAGTTGCGTCGGTGGCGGAGTAGTGCGGGGTAGGGAGCCTGGGGAGCGCACTGTGGTCGCAGCAAAAGGCCAGGGCTGTGGATACAGCGGTCAGACAGGGCAAGATATCCCTCCAGAGGACTGGGAACAGTCAGGGACTGTGGCTCAGCTTCTGAATGCGCATCAATGGCAGTGGTGGCCGTCGTAGGGGCCAGGGGCGGCACATGGGATTTCCAGAGCTGTCCACAAAGCACCGACACGTCCAAATCAGAGTCTTGGACATGATTTGCCCCGTGGCTGCCCGAGCCAGACTCGCTGTGGCTGCGGCGATGAGCGGGAGGAGGACTAGACGGAAGGTTGGCCGGGAGAGACTGGGCGCTGGACGGCTGGTTCGCCAGCTTGGGGATGATTTTGGTAAGCATATCCGGGGTCTGCTTCCCTGTGCGCACCGTGCCAGGCAGTTCCTCGCAGTGATCTCGCAGGCTTGGATCCGTTGGAAACGGTGAAAATCTGACCTCCCTAGTGACGCAGGATAAGCAGGGCAAGCAGAAACCTAGCGTGTGTACGGTATGCCTCACAATAGAACAGACGAAGCCAGGAGCCCCAGCACGGTTTCCTCTGAGGCTGCTCAAAAACGCGAGTGCTTGGGGCTTACACGACGTGACGCACGAGCCGCCGACCCTGTTTATTATTATGATAGCAGGTAGGCACAAAGATAGCAGGTAGGCACAAAGATTGCGGTGAACTTTTCACATGAGCAGTAGAGGATGCCAGGCTGTCTGCCGAGTCCATGGGTGAGATGCACCATCCTGCCCAGCATGTTTTGGTGGTGTGCAGGTGGTGATAGCACGAGGCTTGATACGTTACTGACTTTTTGGCTGGACGCAAGGGTAAGGGCAGTGATGGGTAATACATGTATCGATACAGGAAATACAAGAAAATACACGAAAAAACGTGTATTTTTTGTATCGATACAGGTCACCCCCGCCATTGGCCCCGCAATTCACTTTTTGGCACCGTCTTTGATCCGCTACATGTAATTCTTCCACCGTTTGGCTCTACATCTCACAACGGTGTAGCTAGCAGGTTAGGCCCTCTTTTGTCGATTGTACTGCATTGTCTCGACGACTTGATTAGCTTCGCAATGTCATTCTCCATCTGTTTATATGCGTGTCGCAACAGGAGAGATGAATTCGTGGCCGGAGGCATTTCCGTGCCGAGCAGCCTTTGCTGCCGTCGGACTGGCAACACGCGATTACTTCCCAGGCAAGCACGGGGTGTTGTTTCTTAGTGCGTTTTGCATACGATGTCAACACATGCAACCAAATCTGCTGACCTGCACAGGTGCTTGGCTGTTTTGGGGATCAACACCAAACCAACACCAGCCCAAGGGTCTCCCAAGCAGCAGTGCAACAAGGGAATAAGCTCTTGAAAACAGTGAGCAAGAGGTGAGTAAGGTTGTATTATACCTCACCTTGTCTAGGTCAATTTGATGTGCACGCGCACACTTGCGCAACGCATGACATGCATGAACAGCTGAGGGTAGCACACAACTGTCGTGAGCCTTAAGATTCAAACAATTAGTACTAATTAATAACCATGTTTTGTGGTGTGTGCCCCAAGACCTTGTCTTTGTGATTGTGTGTGCAGGATGCCAATAATAAATCACCCCCATCTCCATCAGTGAGCAAGGCAGCAGCGGCGTAGAGCAGCAACCAACAAGGAGGTAGCACCAAGAAGGAGGTACCACCAATTCTGAGTCTTCTGCCCACCTACTTCCCCCCCTCCCCTCCCCCCCACCCCACGACACAAGCTGGAGCTTGGAGCGGGCAGCCCAGCCTAGCCTAGCCCACCCCACCCCAGCCAAGCCTAGCCTAGCCCAGCCAAGCCCAGCCTGATTTGGTGCCGTGGGGCATCGGCAGCAAGGCAAAGTGCTTAGCAGTCCCGTAGTGAGTGTTAGCTATAGCAAGGAGGTGCAGCCAGTCCTTGCTTGTTGTGCACATAGCATAGGTGGTGTGTGAGGCATGAGTCATTGTGTTGTGGTGGTGGTGGTGTGTTGTTGAGGTGTTGTTGTGTTGTGTGGTGTTGCCACCTTCTTACATCAATGCATGTGCTTGGCATCAGCGATACATGTCTTTTCTAGTGGTGTTGCAAGGCGTTTGAGCATCGAGACATGTATTGCTGTAACTATTTTGCGTGACATGTGCCTGCTAAAGTTGAGGGAGAAGGTTGAGGCACCACGGCACATGTAACACTGAAAGCCAGAGCCATCCCGAGCCGTCCCCACAACATAGTGCCAAGTGATGATGTTGTGCTGCCATGATGCAGCTTATATTTGCTTAGAGTCATGCAACGACGTAAATGAGGTAAGGGGTGCCAGATGGCTGACTTGCGAGCATAATCACAAATTATATGCTCCATGCACTGGCATGCAAGCAAGCGTACTGCACTTGTGCCGTTGGCTTACGGCGTGCGTAGAAAGATTGGCAGCCTCGCCTTATGATGTGCGTGAGTCTTCTAGAAGCGGAAAGCACAGGTCAGGCTTGGGCGGGCGCCGATCTGAGCTAGTGTTTTGCGGACGGTGGGTGCCGCATACACCTGTTACACCCGTCTGCGTCAAAACTTTGTCGCGAGCTTCACGGAGTTTCGCGCCCCAGACCGTCTCACATTTGCGGGGCCAATGGCGGGGGTGACCTACAATACAGCGATACAGAGGCTACATGTCACGCGGGAAAGGAGCAGCTAGGAGCAGCGCAGCCAGTCCCGCAGCCTGTCCTTGATGGCTGGGCAGGACAGCGACGGCGGAAAGTCAGGGCCTCCCAACTTTGATGTTCTTGCATGTGAAACCGGCACATGCGACTGACTGCTCCGGGAGCAGGCCGATGGCTTTAGCCCCGTGCGGCATGGCTTTAGCGCGGACTCTAGTTGTGGTGGCAACCAACAGCTGCTTCGAAGGCACCCACGCAACTTGCCGGCCGGCACTTGTATTTTTAAATACGATACGTGTATTATACAAAAAATACGTATCGGTATCGAAACACGTATCTTGAATTACCCATCACTGGGTAAGGGTAAGACATACAAACACCAGGTACCATGCGGTAACATACCTGTAACGTTACACGGGCTCGGACGCTCCCCCTTTCTATACATCCAAGCCGAGTAGAATGCTATAGTCGTACCCTGACCTAGGGAGGGCCCAAGCATGCGCAGCCACACTACAAGCCCCAAGAGGGCATGTAGGCCTCATAGGGTCGGGCTTAACAAGTAGTGATGAGGGAATTCTATGCACTCTTGTTTCAGCTATGCATACTGAACACCATACCTCCGTCTGGCATGACACGCTCCCTTCTTTAGTACGATAGTCTGGTGGGACCGGGGCGTCGTCCAAAAGGTGCCGTTGTCGCACAGAGTTCCAGAATGCCCTTGCCCAGCTCATGTTGACGCCATGCACACTTCTCTTATCCCTTCTCTGCTCCCACCACCTTTCCTCAGCCATGCTCTGCCGTACCCCCTGGCCCTTACCCTACCACCTCCTTGCGCAATGCAACGCGAGCGGATGCAAGATCTGTGTTAGCTGCAATGCGGCTATGGATCAATGAGGCATGCGACGTGAGCCGCTTATTGAACACTAAGCGGTCAAACTTGGGTCGGCTCGTTTTCAAGTGCGCCCCCGACACCGCGCTCTTCAAGGAGCTAGGCGCGGTTGCCACGGGGCGGAGCCGGTGAGACGGCTGAGGGGACAATGCGGAAGCCATGATGAGCGGCTCCGTTGCCCGTGCTTGCACTGCCGTACTCACACCCATGCCGCCGATAATGTCTCGACTGCTCACGCCGGCAAGCACCAGTGCTGCGATGGGCTCCTGGTCAATCTGTGAGACTGCTAGCCCGCCATCGCGTGGGGGGGTGGCAACAGGATGTGGTGCAGCAGCCATGCAGATGGCGTTGACGTCCTGACTGGGGTCATGTAGGTTGTAATTGCCTGGTTGTTTGGTGGCGGCTGGTGTGTGAGTTTTAGGAAGAGTACTTGTGGTGTGAAGTTGAGGCACACGGGTGGGGCTGGGAGGGGGTGGGAGGGGCTGGGAGGTGGTGGGGCTGGGGTAGGTGGGGGATTTGTGGAGGCCAGCAGCCACCTGGGCCAGATCTTGAGCCACCTGCAGCCGGGCAGCTGTCAAACATTGTGAGTCGTGGTGGTGGCTGCAGAGCATGGTTTTGCGGGTGCCTGTGCGTGCGGGTCAGGCTAGCAGGCCAGGGACACAGTGGTGTTGTTAGGGGCGTGTCAAGGGCGATGTAGGTGTAAGTGTAAGCACACCTCGCCCTCATAACCAAGGCCGTTCAAGGTGCCCTTTGGGGTGCCCTTTGGGGTGCCCTTTGGCATTGCCCTTTGGAGGTGCGAGAGTGAGTGACATCGCCTCCTGGGTATAAGTCGGTGTAAGCAGGTGTTAGCAGATATGAGCCCAGTGGCGCAATGCCTCCGAGGAAGTGGCCCAATGGCGCGGATCAAGATCCACATCCTATTGAAAACCCACGAAAACAAGGTTCGTCGTAGTCGTGGTGTGGTCCGCTGCAACTGTGCAGTCCGGTGAGCTCCGCGCTACTCACCTCGCTACTGTTCATGCCAACGCAGGTCCTAGCACCCCTCCAGGCAAACAACACGAGGAGCGAAGGGCTGAATGGAAGACCCAACGACAACAGGTGCCCCCGCCTCCTTGCATGCCCCCGCACTGTTTGTGTCCCCGCATTGTGTCCCCGCATTGTATGCCGGCCTGTCAAAGTGCGGATGTAGCTTGGCCGCAGGTCATCAAGGTCCCGGAGAGCGCCGTGCTGCGCGGGTGCAAGAAAACTCGCCGCAAGATAAAGGCGCACCTCCAGCTGAGGGCTGGGGTGCACAGCCAGCTCCACGTCATCGCCTCGTTGTATGTGCTCAGGGTCTTTCAAACATGCCTATTGGGCTACTCCACCCCGGGGTTCCGCAAAGCAGGTCAGGTGCACCACCGCTTAGTGCACCCATCCTGGAGCCAGCAGCGTGACCAACCGGTACAGGGCATGATGTGGTGCCCGGTAGTAGCCCCCCGCAAGCCCCCACAGGCCCCACGCAGCAGCCAGGAGGCCACACAGGCAGCAGCCTCGGAGCCTGGGCCCAACACTCCCCCGCCAGCCAAGCGCAGCAAGCGCACCAAGGCTGAGCCGGGAGCTAAGCCCACAAAGGCCAAGGGCAAGGCTGCTTGGCGCAAACCAGCATCACAGCCAGGCAGGTGGCTGGACAGGGACTGCAATGCAACGCTGAACATGCAGCGCATTGGGGAGAGCAGGTGGCGCCCACTGGAGCTATGCTACTGGCCAGAGCAGGGGAAGCTGCCAGCCAAGGGCAAGGAATACCCTGGCCTGGGCTACAAGCGGCTGCGAGACAAGCCACCCAAGCCCCAGCAGCAACAGCCTGCTGAGGCACAGTAGTGCGTGCCCCCCCCTTTGAGCTGTCGTCAGCTTACAATTAGTGCATGTTTTGTCATGCCAACTCTATGCATAGCCCTGTCACAGGGGTCAGGCAATGCTGTAGGTGGTAGGCGACCATGACCATGTGTATGCCATGTATAGGCCATGAGCATGCCATGCGATGGGAACACCACACAGAAAAACCACTGTTTTGTAGTGGTCCACAATTAGTGTGTTCGACTGCAATGAAGGCTCAAGGTTGAGGGCCAAGGTGCTGTTAGGGGCGTGGTGGACTTGGTGCTCTCACGATTGTTGCCAGGATGGAACATGGAAGTGACCAGACAATTTTCTGCACGCAATAGTTCACATGCTCATGGACCCGTGTAAGCTGGTGTGAGGGGCGTGATTCCCTCAGCGCCTGGTGGAGCGCTGCCAACACCCAAAGAACCAATGAAGCCAGCAGGCAGCAGTGACAGGTTCAGCAATGCATCCGACATAACCTAGGCGGTAAGGAAGAGCATGGATGAGCTGCAAACGCAAGCATTCGTTCTGTCGCACCCCCAGCGTAACCAGGTACAGCTGTCCTCACCCAAGCGTTAGGTTACCATCAGCCATGCATACCCCGCCATGGTACACCCCCAAGGCATACCTGAAGGCTGATACCGGCACCAAGCCTGCGCCTGAAACCCTATCATTAAAATGTGCTGGGCAGGATATTCTGACCCTTGCAGTGAACACTCACCCATCATCTGGCCTGGTGCAGGTGTCTAGCTTGCGAGTGTTGCTTGGTATCGCTCCCCTCTCCCGCCCTTCACCTCTGGCTACTCCCCGCGTTTCTCACCTGGACCTTGAGGTGCTTGGCGCGCACGGGGCTGATGGGCCCTGCCGCGCCTAATGCAGCGCCCCTGCGTTTGCTGATGGTGGCGGCACCCCGCGTCTCCTCGGTGTGCGCAAAGCTCAGCGCCACTAGTGCTTGATGCACCAGCCAATCAGGATCGACTCCGATCGGTGTGGGTATCACTGCGCTCGCGTGGTCAAGCCGGCTTTCCCAGCCTTGCTCTGCTGGCATTGCCACGGATGAGGGCCTTCCGCTAGTTTGCTGCAGGTGGCTGGGAGTCGGGGGGAGGGGCGTCGATGACAGCAGCCCTTCCTCATGCAGTTTGCTGACCATTTTGGCGATGGGTGACGGGCTGCGAGGCTGCACAGCGGGGCTCGCTGACGCGGAAACCCGCGCCGCTGTGCTTGCCCGTTGAACGCTGTGTGCGGGTGCCTGCTGCGGCACTTGCTGCGCACTGGCAGCCAGGCTGCGGTACGCGGGGGCAGACTGCAGAGCGGCGTGCGGCGAGCGCAATCGCGGAAGATCGCAGGCATAAGCGCCAGGGCCCAGGGAGTCGGGTGTGCCGCTCAGCACCCGTTCATTCTTGGCCACTACGCGGGTGTCAGATGCGTGCAGTGCCATCAAGCGCGGGAGGTGTGATGCAAAAGATGGGTGACCACCGCAGCTGCTGCGGTCGTGCGACCTTGTTGAGCCTTGTGACGGAAAGCTTGTGGAGTGCGGAGAGGTGAGTGATGCAGCTGACGGCGAGGCCAAGCTGGCAGGGATCGGGGCAGGCACCGCGAAGGCAGGGGATGGCAGCTGTGGGACGGAGTGTCGCCAGCGCGGCTGTCGGGACAGAGCCCATCCTTTGGAAGTCCATGAGGCATAGTCTGGCGGGCTGAGGGCGGGGTGATGGACCTGGGCTAAGCGCTGCTGAGCCTTTGCCAGTGCGGTCTCGTCCCTGCAGTGGTAGCAGCCAGCCAACCGGCCTGACCACCTGCTCTGTCCTGCCGATGTGACCACAGCTAGTCCCTCTGCTAAACTGAAGCTGGCATGCTGCGCCTCATAGTTGGGCACCCACCCATGCAGCTCCTTGGCACTGGGGTTACCATTGGTCAAGGCTGTCTGAGCTGGCTGAACATGTCACCGGCTCCAGCTCCAGCTCCAGTATATGGTTGAGGTGACGCGCTAGCATGCGGCCATGTGCCACGCCAGCATGTGCTACTGGCCAGAGCAGGGGAAGCTGCCAGCCAAGGGCAAGGAGTACCCTGGCCTGGGCTACATGCGGCTGCGAGACATGCCACCCAAGGCCCAGCAGCAACAGCCTGCTGAGGCACAGTAGTGCGTGCCCCCCCACTTGAGCTGTCATCAGCTTTCAATCAGTGCATGTTTTGTCATGCCAACTCTACGCATAGCCCTGTCACAGGGGTCAGGCAATGCTGTAGGTGGTAGGCGACCATGACCATGTGTATGCCATGTATAGGCCATGAGCATGCCATGCGATGGGAACACCACACAGTAGTGGTCCACAATTAGTGTGTTCGACTGCAATGAAGGCTCGAGGTTGAGGGCCAAGGTGCTGAATGGATCAATGATTATTGTATGTATTCAATGATGATTTCCTTGTCAGTCTAATCAGCATGAGCAGCAGCAGCACAGGCCACCATCATCTGGCACAGTTGAGAAACCCACGAACCCTGAGGCATCTTCCTCGCCAGCTTCCCACCCCCCTCTGTGCCACACCACAGCCTCTGATGGCCCCTGCCCCTGGCTGCCTCATACCGCTGCCTCCACTGACCCCTTGCTGCCTGCTGCGCTCCAGGCCTGTCCCGTCTTGTCTCCAGCCCTTCTCACCTCTCTGGGGATTTGAACACAGGTGAGGGGCGGGCCTTGTGCTTGGCAAAGGCCAGCATGGCGTGGCTTTGCCCAGGCGGGAGATCCGGCATCCCTGTGGTGTGGTCCCCCAGGGGGTCGTGTGCATAGCAGCCAGGGCCGACCTCAGGGCCCGTGCTGGGGGGCTGCGAGGGGCAGGCCAGAGACATCAGCATGGCATTGGTTACATTGCAGACATGGGTCTGAACCAGTGTTTTTTTTTTCAAAACTGCCACGCTGATGCTGGTCACGAAGGGTCCAGGACCGTCACATGGCTGGTTACGCAGCTGGTCCCGACTGGTTACGAAAACCAAACATCGCAGCATTTTTTCAAGCCAAAAGTCATTTTTAATGAATAATTTTCACGTAAAAGACATTTTTCGGTTACGAAGCAGCCGAGGCCAGCCAACGCAAGGGTCCGTTTGGTAACGAAATCCAGGCCTAGAAAACAGGCTTTTGGTTCCGATCGTTACGTATTACGCAAAAAAAAAATCACTGGTCTGAACTGCTTCGGCTATGCACGTTGATACACCCCGGTGCAGAGACCACGCAGGTTGACAAAAGAGCAACCAGGAGCGCAATGGTGCTGTCAGAGTGGTGCAGGCAGGCAGGCAGGCTGTCAGGCAGTCAGAGTGGTCTTGGTGGATCTTCAACTCCATGCCCGAGTGAGGCACAGGGTGTATTTTCACACAACCGTGTATTTTTCACGGGAAACCCAAGTTGCTTGAAAAGGCCACCGCCCGTCGCACTGCGCATCGCGTGATGGCTAAGAAGAAGCACAAGAAGGACCCGGGAAAGAAACAGAAAGCCAGCAGCAGTGACGTCAGTGACAGGTCCAGCACCTTACCCAACAGCCCCGCGGCCAGTAGGTGTGCTTCATTGACAACACATGTCAGGGTCCCTGTGTGGAGTGTGGGCGGCGGCTTGAAGGCGGCGGCCACACCCCTTCACATGCAACGGTTCCCTGCTCTGGTACTGGCTTGCGCATAGTGCGCCCTCTACTCGTGCGCCTCTACACGACCCCAGTCTGGGCCTCAGTGCAAAACCGTGTTCTTTGCCGTCAGGGCCTCCTGTCCAAACCCACAGCTGTATGCTGTGGAAGGCAGCAATCAGCCCACTAAGTACTGGCCCAATGCCTGGTTGTAGGGCTGGCCCTCGATGCTCTGCCTAGATTGCAGTGTGTGGCTGATCACCCACTTTCCTACTAGGAGGATACATACTCGGCATTGAGGAGGTGGTGCGGGGGAAAGGGGGGTGGGTGCTGGTGGCAGGTCGCATGCAGCCCTCACTACGGAGCCAGCCTGCAAGTATCCAACCTACTGTGGCCTAGTAGTGTGACTGTGCTTTGAGCTGCCATCAGCTGCCATCAGTGTAGGTCTGTCATGCCACCCCGCTGTTAGTTTTGATGGGGTGCCCAGTGGTTTAGGGACAAAGTGCCACTGGAGTCAGGGCTGTAGTCATCAAGGGTGCGACCGAGGATGCTTCAATTGGGTTGAAGCGGAGTGAGATTACAGTTTAAACATGTTGTTCCATGTTGAATGAGTTATGTTTGCTTGTAACCTATGCTATGAACCTAGGCTAGAGCCCAGTCACAGGGGTCAGGCAGTGGTGTTGGTGGGAGGCGCCCATGCCCCATACATGGGAACATAACTCAATGCAGACAGAACACCACCCATAGTGAATGGACCTGGTTCTGCCTTTGCGGTGGTACTTGTTGCCCGCCAAACCAATGAGGGAGGTGCTGGTAGCAGGTCTCAAAAGGTGGTGGTTTGGTTGGAGGCTGGCCTTGCACCTGGAGGTCAGCTGTGGCACCCCTGCCTCATGAACCTTGAGCGCCATGAGGCATGCAGCATGCCGGCAAGCTTGGCTGTGGGGGCCCAGCAGCAGTGCTATTGGGCCACTGACAGGTGAGGTGCGGCTTAATGGGGGCCCCAGGAAGAGTGAGGCCATTCGCACCACATGTTGCTGCCGAGGGTCCAGTGACGCCACTTGGTTCATGGCCACATGGCCTGACTGCCGCGGGGCGCTGTTCCTGAACCCCGGGGATTGTACCTGGGCCAGGCAAGGAAGGCAGTGAGGATCCAGGTGTGGAGGCAGGGCTTTGAGGTTCAGGGGGGTGGACCAGGGGCTGTCAGGGACCAGTGCCCCATCTTCAACTCCATGCCCGAGTGGGAGCAGTGGCTCCATGCCCGAGTGAGGCACAGGGTGTATTTTCACACATCCATGTATTTTTCACGGGCAAGCCAAGTTGCTTGAAAAGGCCACCGCCCGTCGCACTGCGCATCGCGTGATGGCTAAGAAGAAGCACAAGAAGGACCCGGGAAAGAAACAGAAAGGTGCGTGACCCTAGCCGACTGTGGGCTACTGTGGGCTACGCGCTGTGTGATTACCCGTCGCTCCTGTTGGTTCCATTGCAGCCCCCACAGGCCCCACGCAGCAGCCACGAGGCCACACAGCCAGCAGCCTCAGAGCCAGGGCCCAGCACTCCCCCTCCAGCCAAGCGCAGCAAGCCGGCAGCTGAGCCCACCAAGGGCAAAGGCAAGGACAAGGCTGCCAAAGCCAAGCCAGCACCACAGCCAGGCAGGTGGGTAGACAGGGACTGCAATGCAGCGCTGAACATGCAGCGCATTGGGGAGAGCAGGTGGCGCCCGCTGGAGCTGTGCTGGTGGCCAGACCAGGGAGCTCTGCCAGCCAAGGGCAAGGAGTACCCTGGCCTGGGCTACAAGCGGGTGCGAGACAAGCCCCCCAAGGCCCAGGAGCAGCAGCAGCAGCCTGCTGAGGCACAGTAATGTGTGCCCCCTTTGTTGAGCTGTCATCAGCTTACAATTAGTGCATGTTTTGTCATGCCAACTCTACACATAGCCCTCGTGGTCAGGCAATAGTGTAGGTAGTAGGCGGCTCATGTGCCATGTGCACTGGGTTTACTCCACACAGCCCAATAACACTGTTTGAGTCGGATCTAGTTAGTGGCTGCTAGTGGCTGCTAGTGGCTGCAAGTGGCTGCAAGTGGCTGCTAGTAGGTACTTCTGATCCGGCTCAAACGGAGGCCCTAGTGAGGGACAAGGGGGCTGTCAGGGAGCATACAGGTGGCTGCCATAGTCCCACTGCCATTATCAGCCAGTGTGCAAGCTGCAGCTCCTAGCTGCCATGAATCTCGTCCTGACCTTGTCCGCCAGAGTGTTTGGCACGTCGTATATCTTGTCATTGTTGAACACACACCGAGTTGTGGTGTTCACTTTGTGGAAGGGGAGCAGGGCCCTAAACACATCTTGATTGTCGATGTCTGCAGCTTCATGACAAACAGGCTTTTGCAAGCGGGCATCACCCAGGGGCAACAGCTTGATTCTTGTTGAATAGGGCAAGTGTCTAGCACCTGGCACGAGTGTGCGGATGTTGCCATTTGGTGGCATTTGTAAAGGAAAGCGCGGCGTCTGCTTGTCAAACACCAAGGGGCCAGTAGGAGCAGATGAAGAGACCTACGGGAGACGGAAGTTGCTGAATATCGCCGTAAGTTACATAGCGTACTCTTGGCTATTGTGCTTACCCCGTCCAGATACATGTCGCCACTACTTCACAGCTGCTGTGAATTTACTGTGGTTCACCCGAGGCAAAGTACAGGAAAACAAAGAAAGCGCACTACAACACGCTCAGACGACAACAAATGCAGCGCAAGGCAACACGTTCGTTCAGCGAACACGTTTGAATAGAGGTCACGAAGGTGGCATGATTCACTCTGTTGCATGGACTGCCTGGGGTTCAGGAGTTGCATTGCCCCATGTGTCCATGCAGGTGGCTGCGGCCAGTGAAAAGCATGGCAAAGCGTTCCCAAGTCCGGTACCTGATGTGCTCAACAAGCATCAACAACATCACCAGGTAAGCACAGACCCAATCCTACAAATGTGCATGACATGAGCATATCCCACATGACATGACACATGAATTGACGTCATGCATCTTCCACACCCATGTGCAGGTTCTATGACCGGGACGTGTCAGCCGCGCTGAACATCCGCCGCTGTGCAGTCGGCCCAGGGCCACGTCCCACTGAGCTGTGCTACTGGACTAACCGCCCAGCCATGCCAAAGCCAGGCGAGCCAGGCCAGGAGTGGGTGGAGATACCCGACAAGCCCCTGTTGCGCAAGTGGCAGCGCCAGCTGCAGCAATAGCCAGCTACAGCTCAAGACAATCCCAAGCAAAAAAATGATGAACCCCTAACAAAGGGGATGTGTGTGGCGCAGGCACTGGCACTGGCACAGGCACACACACCAGAAGGCTGAGCTGAAGTGGGCATTAGGCTCACTGTCAGTAGCCTTTACAATGATGAGCTCGCAGCCTGGTTCGATTCCAACTCATGCTTTATTTTGGTGTAGCATGAGGGCTGTGGGGTTCAGGAGTTGGGTCCGCTAAAGCAGTTGGTTTTTTCTTGGCAAAGCCTTGCGGTAGAAGCGAGCCGTCCAGCGAACTCTACACTTCAGATGGGGCTGGCCGGATGGCTTTGCGGGCGCATCCACCCACGGCTAGCTTTTGGTTTTAAACTTGGGAAGCTTGGGGTTGCTTGCATGCACAGTGGCAGGCTACTCTCCATCTCAGAGAAATTAGGTAATGCTCTAGTTCAAAGTACAATCAGACGTCTACAGTATGTAAGTCTGGCCTACCCTGCACACAGGCGTCTTTGCCCTGGCCCAGGCCAGTGGCAATGCAGCCTTGTTGTACTGGGTGATGCGAGCTGTTGCTGGCAAGGCACGCAGCAGCAAGTTGGCCCGTTCTGCATTGGCTACAGCCACACCTAACACTACAGGGCTTGATGCCGAGGGTGTGGCACATGCATTGCGCTTGACCACACCCACCCCAGACAACCCAAACACCGCTGCTGAGAGGCGAGCTCGTAGGCACAAGGTGGGCATGGCTAGAGGTGATATTTCATTGTTGACTGCCTGATCACCAATTACTGGGGGGCTTGATTTGAGAGGCTCGCTAGGTTCGACAGCAACCCACAGCTCATCACATGTCCATGGCCCACCTCATGCTGAATGTCGAACAGATGGCTTACACACTCTTAGCACAAAGAGCGCAAGGAAGCGATCATGATGGTGTATGGTACAGGCTGCCGCCCGCCCCGGCTTTGCGTTTGTATCTCTTCTCATGGAGCGAGAAGCTGTTGAGTCGGGTATCAGCCGCCGCTACCGCACGCAGAGGGGCAGTCAGGGGCAGACATCCTTTGACGTCAGCACCTGCCTCAAGGTCTGTTGTGTGCCCTGTGATGGGAGGCCCTGCAGGTGGTGGTATAATGTCTGGGCTTGGGCTCCATGGGCATTGCAGGGTTTCGGGTTAGGACTAGTTGACCCTGACCCCTAACCCTACTCCACGGCACCTAATGGCAGTCCTGGCAGCAAGTAGACTGACCCCCAGGGTGGACACAGCGGTACAAGTGGTTGAAGAGTGTTTACACTGAGCCACACTTGCCGAGGCTGTGCACATGCTCACCTGCCAGGGTTATACATGCATAGGGGTGCATACAGGGCTGTTATACATGCATAGGGCTGCCATGGTACAGCCCCCTTGTCCCTCACTAGGGCCTCCATTTGAGCCCTACTAGCAGCCACTAGCAGCCACTAGCAGCCACTAACTAGATCCGACTCAAACAGTGTTATTGGGCTGTGTGGAGTAAACCCAGTGCACATGGCACATGAGCCGCCTACCACCTACACTATTGCCTGACCACGAGGGCTATGTGTAGAGTTGGCATGACAAAACATGCACTAATTGTAAGCTGATGACAGCTCAACAAAGGGGGCACACATTACTGTGCCTCAGCAGGCTGGTGCTGCTGCTCCTGGGCCTTGGGAGGCTCGTCTCGCAGCCGCTTGTAGCCCAGGCCAGGGTACTCCTTGCCCTTGGCTGGCAGAGCTCCCTGGTCTGGCCAGTAGCACAGCTCCAGTGGGCGCCACCTGCTCTCCCCAATGCGCTGCATGTTCAGAGCTGCATTGCAGTCCCTGTCTACCCACCTGCCTGGCTGTGGGGCTGGCTTGGCTTTGGCAGCCTTGCCCTTGCCCTTGCCCTTGGTGGGCTCAGCTGCCGGCTTGCTGCGCTTGGCTGGAGGGGGAGTGCTGGGCCCTGGCTCTGAGGCTGCTGGCTGTGTGGCCTCGTGGCTGCTGCGTGGGGCCTGTGGGGGCTTGCGGGGGGCCACTACCGGGGATCAAGGGTGAGACCAAGGCTTGATTTGTAGGGAGGCTGGGTTGTGGTCGGACCCGGGATGTCACGGGGGGCAGCGGGTGCTCAGCGGGTGCATGTGAGGGGGGGCAGCGGGTGCTCAGCTGCCAGGGCAAAGGGGTTGATGCGGGCTGCCAGCTTCCTTTCCCTCCACTATGTCCAGGGCTACATGGCTGACACGCGTACACTGCACCTCTTGTGCAGGACTTCTACTCCTCGCCACGTTCCTGGGTCCTGAAGCGTGCGGTGGGGCGGAGTGGGGCAGAGCTTGACAGGGAGCAGCTTATGCCCTTGGCACTGGAGGTGTGGCACGACATCCAGACACGCGCTCGTGACGATGCTGTCGACTTTTTGCTACTGTGACAGCCAGGCAGCCGGGAGCCTGGTACTGTGACCTTAGAAATTGGTGATAGTGGGAGTTGAAGTTGTGCCCCCCCCATTGAGCTGTCATCAGCTTACATTAGCGCATGCAGGATCCCTAGTTGTCCCTAGTATTCCGAGTCAAACGGAGGCCTTAGTGTGGGACAAGGGGGCTGTTTCGGAAGAGAAGGGTTTGTTGCCTTCCTGTGTGAATGTTGGCTTCTTGAAGCTTTCCTGGAGGGTACAGGTTTTGTATTTGTGACATACATGGTAACGTTGCCTGATACGACAAAGTCCTGCTTACTCGCTGAAGGGCCTACCTCTGAGCATGTCATTGGCACGTGTGACGGCTGGGGAAAACAGCGTTACTGTTAAGAATGCATCGGTATTTTCATATGTGGCATCAACCCTATCTGTGGCTCTTATAATAATCCAATAATGCAAACAAACAACACTAACAATTCCTAGTATATGTGATGGCTTCACGTTGTTGCAGGGGTATCCCTGTCAGCCAGATGCTAAAGGAGGCGGTCAGGCAGTTCCCAGCAGGGCGAGTGCTTATGGTCTATAAATTCTGAACCAGCCGGGTCAGCTCAGCCTACAGCAACCACAGTGAGGCCCTCCCTGGGCAGCCGCCTGAGTCCTACAGGTGAGAGGGTTGAGGACAGGGTGGAGGTGAGGGTTGGTAGTGCTGGGAGGTGGTGGAGTCAAGGTGGCTGGGTAGGGTCAAGATGAAAGCTCTAGAAAAGTCGTACAATTGTGCATTGCCCCATGTGTCCATGCGGCCAGTGTACAGCAAGGCAAAGTCCGGGGCTTGATGTGCTAAACAAGCAAGCACATCAGGTAAGCAGTGGCATGACACTGCACATGTGCATGACCTGATCATATGATTGATTCATATCCCACATGACAAATGTCATGTGGGATGTGCCATGTCATGTGCCATGTGCCAGCGGGCATGTGCCAGCGGGCCAGTGCCAGCGGGCTGGCTGGCCGCTACTGCTAGCGCCCGCTCCATGCTGCCCGCCCAAGGCTGGCCTTTAGGGAGGAAGAAAGTGGCTGCCACTCTTGGGTGCCGCTCCTGGCTGCCCGCTCTAGGCTGCCCGCTCCAGGCTGCCCACTCTAGGATGCTACACCAAGGGCTGTTGGGTAGGGTAGGGAGGGGGCTACGGCGTGTGTTGCGTAAGGGGGGAGGGTAGGTGGGGTGAAAGACTCGGAGGTGGCGGTGGTGGGAAGGTGGAGGGAAGGGGGGAGGGGGCAAGGGGCAGGAGTGTGACCATAAGACCTGCAGCCAACAAGGGGCATCCTTGCAATCAGGCTGGACATTGGGGGCCACTCATGTGCAGGAACCGGGCACTTACAGTTTTGCTCCATGTTATGCCTTGCATTCTCATTGCTGGCTCCTTGATGCCGGCTGCTCTACGCCGCTGCCGCCTTGCCTGTAACCACACCTGCCACACACGTGCTACCTCAAATCACGTGTCATGTTGCACCTGGAAGCAATCAACATGTCATGGGGAGGGTTGTGTAAGGAAGGAGGCGGGGAAAGACAGAGGTTGCTGTTGTTGATGGCTTGGAAGGTAATGTTGGTAGAAGGCTGCTGCTCTACACCGCTGCCGCCTTGCTTGCAATCACCAAGCCATGCTACACCAGCATACACCAGTTGTCTCCAACTGCAAGCATACATCATCCAGCTCAGGCTCAACAAGCTGATTGATAAGGCCTAATAGCTAAAGGGCAATGGCTGCAGTGACCTCAGAGCATCTCACATCGGCTTCCTGGGCTTTTCATGGCACTTTAGCAAGTGATTCCTTAATGCGCGTGATGTTGTTGATGAACCTGTCCATATCCCGCGACCCTCTGCTACATATCCCGCGACCCTCTGCTACAGTCCTCGATTGCGCTCTGATCCAACTGCTGCGCGGGCTGCTTGTGGCTGCACCTGTGGCTGCACCTGCTGTAATGCCTGCGGCTGTGCCTGCGGCTGTGTGCGAGTAGGCTGTAGAGGGAAACCCAGAAACCGTGGCAATGCCAGCGAAGGGCCAGTGAACATGAGCGTTCTGCTGAAGGCCACTATTAGCCTCAGCCATCGGGCTCTACTCGTGTTGCCGGGTGCTGGGGGCTACCGGGATTTCATTTGTTGCAGTGAAAGTTTCATTTCTTGCACGTGAAAGATTTCAGTGCAAGATTTCATGAAATACTGCAATTTTCACAAGCCTGCATGCAGCAGGTTCTATGACCGGGACGTATCTGCTGCGCTGAACATTCGCCGCTGTGCAGTCGGCCCAGGCCCACGTCCCACTTAGCTGTGCACATGGGAAGGCCGCCCTGCCATGCCAAAGCTAGGCCAGCAAGGCCAGGAATGGGTGTACCTGCCCAATAAGGCCATGTTGCGCAAGTGGCGGCGATAGCCAGCTACAGTGAGACAACCCAAGCAAAAAAGATATCACACCCCTCGCAAAGGGGATGTGTGTGAGTAAGAGCTATATAGGGTTAATTAGATTTCTTGCTAGTAGTAGACCTGGAGGCGCACACACCAGAATGGCTGAGCTGGAGTGGGTGTTAGGCACACTGTCAGTAGCCCTTACAACAGCGATCCCGTAGCCTGTGTTTGATTACAACTCGATTTTATATTTTGGTGTAGCATGAGGGCTGTAGGGACTTGTTAAACATTTATCGCACGTAGCCCCACGGCATGGTCTACACGCCCCGCCGACCATTTGGGTCCACCGGGCACTTTGGACGTTACCTCGTCGTCGTAGCGCTAGTCTTATTGTGCGTCGCCAGTTACCAGCTTACCAGCGTCAAGGAGTTAAATGCTGAGACACGCAATGCGACGGCTGGCGGTATGGCCTGGAAGCTTGATCATCGGCCAATTGACAGGCGCAACATCAAGCACGAGTGCATGTCATGTGTGCAGGCCAAGCACCCGATCACGGTGCCGAACTAGACGACCCTGCTGCAGCAGCGAAAATGCACTCAGCTGAGCAAGGCATCAGCAAGCACCCCCCACAACGTCCCATCTGGTGGTTTGCCCCCTTCCTGGACTCCAGCAGCTTTGGAGCGGAGGCCACACAGCTGCTGTTGTCCCTAGTGCAAGCTGGACTGCTGCAACTCGACAAAGCCATGATCAGCCTGCTGCAGGTCCTGCCCTTGCTGGGCCTAAATGCAACCATCATGATGATTATCATCATTGCATGACATTGCATTGCACACAGGGCATGCAAGGATTGCTGCAAGAGTAAGGGTCAGAGACTCACCACACTGTGTTAGGCCCACTTGATGCTGGCATGCCACGCCTCATGGTCTAGCACCCTGTCTGCCTCACCATCAGCAACATCCACGGCTTGCATCACTGCCTGGACCCCATGTTTCCGGCCAGGAGTCGTAAAGCTTGAGTGCACCCCACCTACAGGCCTGCATGGCGCCCTAACCACGCCAGCACAACCAATGCTCTTGCTGCAGGGCATAGATTGCGGTTTGCTGAGTGCACTGGACAAAACCCTCTTCCTGCCTGCATGAGGCCAAGGCAGAAGTGCAGGATGTGTCACAGGCATGTGAGGTGAAGCCATGCCCTTGCTGCAGCTGTGCCTGGGATACGGCTTAAGACTGATCAACAGCCTAGTAGCAGAGCGAGCACCACTAGGGCTTTGCAAACCAGCTCTCTGGTGCACCTCCTGACAAGGGCTTGCTGACCTGGTTCCTCTATGAGGAGGGCGAACCTGGTTGCCCTGCAGGGAAGGGCGACTCTGACTGCTGTAGACTCTCAATTTGCTAGCTCGCTGCCTGATCTCGCTGCCTGATCTTACCTGCTTGCTTGCAGATGCACTGTGTGGACAGCGTGCAAGGCAGCATGGACCCGGGCGTACATGAGACACTGCTTCTCATGCGGGCCCAAGCCAAGGTCCACTCACAGCAGCAGCAAGCAGCAGCGGCGGCGGCAGCGGCGGCAGCAGCAGCAGCCAGCGTATCTCTACCTGCGGCGGGGTTGAGGGTGTCAGGTCAAGGGGTAGGCATGAGCCAGGCTGACGCAGCCTCTGGCTTACGGCCTGGCCGCCTGCTGCTGCGTCGGCTGCTGCGCTGGGGGGCTACTCAGACCACCCCACCCCAGCAGCAACGCAGCCAGCAGCTGACAGCACTCGAGGGTGACACACACGGCCTGGTCTATGTCTGGAAGGCTGGTAGTAATGGGGAGCCACCACCCTCCCAGCACCAGCAGCAGCAGCAGCAGAAGGACGACATGGGTGCTGCAATTGTAGTATGCCACAATCTGCCAAAGTTCTACGGGCGGCCGCGCGCAGCCTGGGCCAGCTGCGCCCCCTGCCCACCTCCCGGCTACACGCCCGCATACACCATAGCTCGTGCAATGGCCGAGACTGACAGGTGGCGCGGCACCGCAACTCAATATCCATACCGCCCTTAGTCCCATCCCACCGTGCTGTTCACTTCCTAAGCTGCCATCGCTGCCATCCTCCTCCACCATCCAGCTTCCCTGCACGTGTGTCCTGCCTGCTCGCCTTACGCCTTCACTCAGCGTGTTGTTGTTCTCCAATCCTTTGAGCTCATGGCAGTGGCAGCAGCCGGCACAGTGCTGCCTCGGCAAGCGTACTGTCACAGCATCCCCGCTGTGCCCGCATGGCCCAGCAAGCACCCTATCGACGTCCTTGTTGCCGTCCTCGTGCCGCCATTGCAGCTACCACAAAGATTTCGTGCACGCCGTGAACAGCTTGGACGAGGTGTGGGTCCCATCGCGCTTCTCTTTCGACGTGCTGCTAGCAGCCGGCGTGGCTCCCGACAGGATGCACATCGTCCCGTTGGCCGTCAACACTTCGTTTTTCACCCCGCACAGGCACCGCGCGTACAAGGACGTCCGCGCAATACCGGGGGTTTCTACTCTGCGGGTGCGGTCAGTTTAGGGTGGTTAGTGATTGTTCGAGCCACCGTCTTGGCATTACGAATGGTAGACACGAGCATACATACATACATACATACATACATACATACATACATACATACATACATACATACATACATACATACATACATACATACATACATACATACATACATACATACATACATACATACATACATACATACATACATACATACATACATACATACATACATACATACATACATACATACATACATACATACATACATACATACATACATACATACATACATACATACATACATACATACATACATACATACATACATACATACATACATACATACATACATACATACATACATACATACATACATACATACATACATACATACATACATACATACATACATACATACATACATACATACATACATACATACATACATACATACATACATACATACATACATACATACATACATTGCACCACGCTTGCATCAATCCCTTAAGATCTACGCTGGGTGGTGCCAAATTGCTGGCGCTGTGACTGACAAGAATTTGCCAACCATCTGTGATGTTGAATATGGATTGTCGAGATGGCACTGCAGTATCCAGCCGCGGTATCCAACCTAACACCGGCGAATGCCATGCAATGATGGTGATAATGCATGCTTCAAACGAGTATATGCTGCAAATGATGTGAAGGGGTCCTCACTGTGGGGTGTTCAATTCAGGGGTAGGGCAGGCTGGTGAGGCTGCCCTCATGCTGCACTCCACCACAGGTTACCACTAGGGCTGCTAGGCTTCCGGGCCTACCCGTTTGCCGTGCTAATGCCGCCCTCTTTGACACGAATCATTGCTGGACAGGCCTAAAGCAGCATGAGCCATCATTGGACGGCATGCATGTTCACTCATTAACACATGCTGTTCCCTGATGCTGTCACACGCTTCATCAGCATCATCCTTACATGGCACGTGCAGCATTGAATAACTCCAGTGTTGCTGCAATGCACAGTGATCAAGAACCTGAAAGATTACACGGTTGCTTGATGCAAGCAGGCCATGCTTCATTGTCCTGTGACACGAACACTAGTGCGGCCTTGGTGCTGCTGTGGTAACATGCTGCTGCTGTGGTATAGCATGTGTGCAGGTAAGGTCCAGTGTTATCTGGTATTGGAGCACCAGGCTGTAGTTGCCTTAGCCTGGTGCGACTTAATGTTTGCGCTGATGCTGATGTCATCGAGTCTGCAGCAGCGCGATGTTTGGCAAATATCACGGCGTGACGGTGGTGGTGGCATGCACACCTGCATACCATTTGGCCCAGGCGTGCTAGCACCTATGCTCCAATGCACTGCACACACCACACACAGCCATCTGGTGCCGTGGTTGTCTCAGTGCCACAGCCGCATGCTAACCTGCTGGTGTGCCAGCAGGTGTTTGGGTGTGCTGGAGGCAGCGCCACAGCCCTGCCAGCAGAGCGCATCTTCCTCTCCGTGTTCAAGTGGGAGAATCGCAAGGGCTGGGACGTGCTGCTGGCCGCTTACCTGCAGCACTTCACCTGTAATGATCCGGTGAGGCCCGGCTCTTCCTGCACCCTCCTTGCACTACCCAGTGCCCCTTGCCCTTGATTTCTTCCCTCTCGCAAGCTGGTTTACAAGGCAACAGGCTAGCCTGCCCTGCCTGCCGTACCTACCCTGCCTGCTCTGTCTACCTTGCCGCTGCACCCCCTGCCGCCTGGGTGCTACTGTGCAGGTCGTGCTGCTGCTGCTGACAAAGCCCTTCCTGCAAAGCAGTGGCGCAGCAGGCGAGCTTCACGCGAGGGCGGTAGCTTCAGCTGGACTGCAGCAGCGTCTCCACCCTAGCTGCAGGACTTTACCCACACCGCTGGCGCCCGCACCCGCAACCACTCTCTCTGCCACCAACGCCTTTGCTACCACCACTGCCACCGCAATGACCACCACCACCACCACCACTACCACCATCGGCAGCACCTTGGCAGATTGGGTCTTTGTCCTTTTGCTGCTGTGATACCACCATCTGGCTTGTGCGTACTAAGTCCTGCACTCCACCCAGCTGTGCAGTGCCTGGCTGCCTGGCCGCAGAGGAAATCACTAGCTGGGTCCAGGTGCACCTGCCTGACCGCAACATCTCCCAGCTGCCCCGCCTCCTGCTCATCCAGCAGCACATCAGCCAGGAGCAATACGCCCGGCTGCTGGCCAGCGCACACGCCTTTGTGCTGCCCACTAGGGGCGAGGGCTGGGGCCTGCCCATGGTGAGGCGGACAGGTAGGATGAGCCACGCATCCTGGGGCCTGTGCAGGTGGGGCCTGGGCGCAGTCTGCTGGGCAGGTGGGGCAGGGGCTGCTGACACTGCTTGTTGCTCCCTGCACTGCACCCTCCACACCTCACTCCTCACTGAGCGAGGCTCACTCAGCTGCTCATTATCCTGCCATCCGGCTAGTTCCACTCTTGGCAAGCAGCAACAGCAACGGCTGCAGCAGCAGCGGCTACAGCAGCAGCACCATAGTAGCTGTCGCAAACGTGATGGTTGTCATGGCTGCTGTGATCCTCTTCCACACCAGCATCACCATGTGCACCTGCCTGTACTCCTGCTGCAGGTGGAGGCCATGGCAATGGGCCTGCCGGTCATTGCCACCAACGCATCAGGCGTGACAGCTTACCTAGATGCACAGGTGAGCTTGGAGGCCAGCAGGACCAACAATGGCGGTGGAGGTGGTGGTGGTGCTCAAAGCAGGGCAAGATGTTGATGCCACTGACGCCACTACTGCCACAGCTGCTGGCCCCATCGCCACCGTTGATGCTGCTGCCAGTGCCGCTGATGATAACAAAGAGGAGGGGGCCCTTGAGCCAGTGCCCAGTGCTGCTCAATCGGCTCCCTCTGTCCTGTACTGGGCTCCCACAGGTTGGCTATCCCGTGCCTTTCACCCTCGTGCCAGTGCCAGAAGGTGAACCCTTTTGGTTTGCAGGTCAGTGGTGTGGTCAGTGAGCCTCAAGGATCTTCCGGGGCCGTACACCAGCCTGCTAGTCTGTCTGCCTGCCACCTTGTCGCCCTGGGTCGGCTGGCTGCCAGTCTATCTTCTTGCCTGGATCTGACATGCAGGCAGCCGGTGGGCTGAGCCGGACGTGACAAGCCTGCAGGTGCTAATGGGGACTGTGGTAGACAACCCTGCGGAAGCTCAGCGCAGGGGTCAGGCAGCACGGCAGCGCATGCTGCACAGGTGAGCAGTCTCCCAGCCTAGCTGACCCTGCTCCCGCTACAATTATGTGCAGCCCGCCTCAGCGGTGAGGAAGGCAGGCTCTGCTAGGTCACTCAGCCTTGACCACCTTCCCACCACCATGTTTGTGTCACCCCATGTCTTTGTGATGCCCCATGTCACTGTGCTATCCGCAGGTACTCCCCAGCTGTGGTGGCTGGCCAGCTCTGGGCCCAATTTCAGCGCATCAATGCCCAGCTGGACAGGGGGCGCAGCCCATGATGCAGATGGCTGTGCATGCGAGGCGCTCATGGCTCGCTGCACTGTGTAGCATGGAAATGTATAGTAATCGGTCTTATCAATTTGTTGCTGTGTATGCGTTGCTTGTAGCCGGATCCACATCCAGCCCACGCTGGTCTTGGGTGTTAGTTTGAAGGTTCGGCCCTTTTGTCCTTGCTTGTCTTGCGTGACTTTTGGTGAACACTCACTGTGTGAGCTCAGTGAGCTCAATGCTACAGGTGGATGTCTTGAATGCCCAACAGCCATACCAATAGCAAATGGCAACATCAATGACCACATGGTCGCAATAAGTCACAAACTTTGACGCGTGACTGGCTCATACGCACTTCAGCTCTTTGCTGTGCGATATGTGATAGGTGGCTAACACCGCTTAAGCCGTCAGCCGTTAGGCTGCTTGGCCGCCCTCCCTCTCTAGCCAAGCGAGCCCTCTACATACTGATGTGCTTCGTTGATCAATCCGCAAACTGAGCGAGAAATAAATCTCGTGAAACGGACACACCCCCTTTTCAAGGCAGTTGGGCGGCCCTGACTCTAGGGGTTCGGGACTTTCTGTAACGCACTTCAAAGCAAGGTGCGCAAACAAAGGTGCACATGGGCTCAACATGAAGTCATGCAAGTTCTCATTACTGTCCTGGAAAGTCATGGCAAACTCCGCCTGCTGCCTGATGGAACTCGTGGCAGTGCACTCGTGGCAGTGCAAAGATGAAATGCATGGCGTCATCCACTACCCCTTCTGTGCATCTTGTGCATGTGCGATCAATGAAAGTAACCCCCTCCAACCGAGCCTTCTCCACCCCCAAACCGCTGTTGCCTAACCTGAACCTAGTCAAGCTCGTGTGGACCTCTGTAGAGAGCTGTCTGTTTAGAAGGTGGTTGATGCCAATGCCGTCCCCATGCTTGAACCATGCAGCATACGAGCATCTCTCCCGATGCACCGTCTCAGGCAGTCTAGGGTCTCCCTCAAACCCAACCCAACGCCTCCCCCACATCTCGAGCCACTTGACTTCCATAGCCTTGGTGCCTAGGACCATGTCCGGGCTCAAGGTGAACTCACCCCCCATCAGCTCTCTGGCGGCAAGCTGGAATTGAGCACTCCAGCTGGCCTGACAGCTCCTGCCGAACTCCACATCTGCCTTAATCACCCTCATTAGCAGGTCGTTGTGGGATAGTTTTGCAGTGTCCTAGAACGTGCCGGCAGCTCTGAGCCAGTAAAGCTGGAGGGGCAGCTGCCCCAACTCATGCAGCATCATCAGGCCTGACACTGAGCTACGTACCCTGGCAGCAAACCTGAGAAAGCTGAGCATGCGTGTTTGCACTGGGTTGGAGAGCTGCACACCATGCCCAAGGAAAGCAGTGCCCCATACCTGGCTGCCATACAGCCCCAAGGGGAGCACAAACGCTCTAATGAGGTGACACAGGGCATATTGATCATGCAGGACCCCATACTCTCTGGCACGCTTGCACGCCTGGCGCATGGCGAGGAACATGCCAGCCCTCATTTGAGTGGCAGCAAAAGCAAGGGTGGCGCTGGGATTGAAGTGCATGCCTAAGTACTTGAACTCTCTCACCACAGGCAGGATCTCATGCTTGTACACAATGCTAGGTGCTGCAATTTGTGAGTTGCCATTGAAGACCATCACCTTTGACTTGCCCACATTGACCGTAAGGTGTTTCCTATCTGCAAAGCCTTGTAGCTGGCAGACCAGCCGCTGGAGCCCGTGGGGCGAGGTGCTCACTAGGGTCAGGTCATCAGCATACATGAAGTGGGTGACAGGTGTGCCTTGCACCCTCACAGCATCAACATGACCTAGGAACTCCTTACTAATGTCGTGAATATAGAGAGCAAACAGGAGTGGGCTGATGGGGCAGCCTTGCTTGACACCTTGATCCGGAGTCACTTGGGGGGTGCGGTGGGGGCCATCTATCAGCACATAGCTATCATCCCTATACAGGCCCTCCAGGCAGGCAAGCAAGGGCTGTGGCAGCTTGACCCCAACCCGCAAGTGCTCCCACAATTGTTGTCGAGGTATGTGGTCATAGGCCTGTTTGAAGTCAATGAAGGCAGTGAAAAGCTTGCGGTGCTTGGCATCTACGCTGGCCTTTTGAGCGTGGACAAGATGGCGCAGAATGAAAATGGGTTGCATGGTGCTGCGTCCCGGGATGAACCCAAACTGCTCAGCTGGCAGCACTTTGTGTGCCATGCACCAGGCAGTAAGCACGTGCCGCAAGACGTTAGCATACAGGCGGTACAACACACTACTCACAGCAAGCATTCTGTACTTGTTGGGGGTCTGTGGGGTCTGTGTCCTTAAAGAGGGGGCTGATTCTAGCTACCTTCCAAGCAGCTGGTGCTTATAAAGGAGCTTTCACAGTGCGCATCATGCTGTGAAACCATGTGGCAAGCAGAGGGAGCAACAAATATGTGGTAACACCCTCCTCAACTGTGCGGGCGTGCTTGATAAAGGGGGCTGGGAGCCCATCCAGGCCAGGTGCTGTGTCATTGTTGAGCTCACGTAGTTGTGCTTGTACAATGGATGTGATGTTGTCAAGATGGGGCAGCTCATAGGCAGGTGGATGTCTTGTGAAAGGGGCAGGGGTAGGGACAAAGTGAAGTCTGCCTCTCCCAAGAGGGACGGCTTGCTAATGGGCAGGCACAGCTTGCCTAGTCCTAGCTGGCTCAGGACAAAAAAAAGGTGCTTCATGTGTCGTATTGGTGGTTGTAAAGTAGGCCTGCAGATGCTGATGCCACTTGTCGATGGGAACCATGGACTGCTGGCGTGCGTGCTTGACTCGGAGCATCTTGAGGGCATCCCCAGGGTTGTGCTTGGACCACGCAGACTTAGCTCTAGCAACCAGCCTCCTATAGGCCTGCTTTCTAGCCCTGTAAAGGTGCAAGGCCTCCCCGCTACGCAGAACCTGCCAGAGTGCGGCTTTAGCCTCCTTGCATGACCGGTCAAACCAGGCAGGCTTGACTGTGGTGTGCGTGTCAACACGTGCCAGTGGGCAGAGCCTTGGCTTGAGCATCCCCGCACTGCCCGCAGCCCGTGATATGATGTCATGCACAAAGCGGTTGATGGAGTCAGGGTGTGTGCCTTGCTCCACAGCCTGCTTGACAGCCATGACCTCCTCTTCCAAGGCAATAAGGGCACCCACATACCGAGCAGCATGATCTGGCTACCATTGGAACTGTGGGCCAGTGTGGCAGTCAGCATTGCAGGTGTGGATGGGTGTGGTGGCTTGTGCTGGTGCCTTGAATGACAGGGTAATGGGGGAGTGGTCAAACTCATGGCAAGCGTCCGGGAAGGAAAAAGTGTGGCTCAAAGAGTACACCGACTCACTCACGATGATGTGCTCCGTGCGAGTGCTAGCTCCGCAGGTGCGCTGTCCCATGTCCCCATGTCCCCTGCCGGTGGTGGCAACAAGACCTGTAGCTGAGAGCACGTCAACTAGCTCCCTGCCCGCTATGTTAGACTTGGCTGGGCCAATCCTAGGCACGCAAGCAGCATGGACCAGCCCCTTTGTCCCTCACTAGGGCCTCCATTTCAGCCGGATCAGTAGTACCCACTAGCAGCCATTAACAGGATTATACTAGTGGGCAATAGTGACCCGGCTCAAACAGTGTTATTGGGCTGTGTGGAGTAAACCCAGTGCACATGGCACATGAGCCCGCCTACCACCTACACTATTGCCTGACCACGAGGGCTATGTGTAGAGCTGGCATGACCTGCATGCACTAAGTGTAAGCTGATGACAGCTCAAGTGGGGGGGGGCACACATTACTGTGCCTCAGCAGGCTGTTGCTGCTGCTGGGCCTTGGGAGGCTCGTCTCGCAGCCGCTTGTAGCCCAGGCCAGGGTACTCCTTGCCCTTGGCTGGCAGAGCTCCCTGGTCTGGCCAGTAGCACAGCTCCAGTGGCCGCCACCTGCTCTCCCCAATGCGCTGCATGTTCAGCGCTGCATTGCAGTCCCTGTCCAGCCACCTGCCTGGCTGTGGGGCTGGCTTGGCTTTGGCAGCCTTGCCCTTGCCCTTGCCCTTGGTGGGCTCAGCTGCCGGCTTGCTGCGCTTGGCTGGAGGGGGAGTGCTGGGCCCTGGCTCTGAGGCAGCTGTCGGTGTGGCTGCCTGGCTGCTGCGTGGGGCCTGTGGGGGCTTGCGGGGGGGCACTACTGGGCACCACATCATGCCCCGCACCGGCTGGTCACGCTGCTGGCTCCATGCTGGCCGCAGCAAGCGCTGTTCCACCTGCCCTGCTGGTGGCTTCCAGCCTGCGGGTCTTGTGGCACTGAGTGTGTTCAGCTCCTCCTCACATGGCTGCTTGCCATTCACTGCTGAGCTGACCCGGGTGGTGCGGTGCTCATCCACAAGCACCACCCTGCCCCGCCGCTGGCCTGCGCCCCTGGGCATGCACACCACCTTGCGGCAAGCACGCAACACCGCATCAGCACCCCACCCTCCCGCTGTGCCAATGCTAGCTGCACCAAAGAACACAACCAACTGCTTGGCATGCCCATGGCGCTCCATGGACACCTCCGCCATGTCCTCTTCCAACTGCAGCCATGCACACAAGGCACACACATGGTGGCTGACATGGTGACACCAGGTGAGGCATGGCACAGTCAACTACCTCTTCACGTTATGCCTAACCCACCACCTCCCAGTCCCTTACCCTCCCTCCCTCCCACCCTCCCTCACCTTCTTGAAGAACTGCTCCAACGCCCGGTCCTGGGCTCCGTACAGCCTCAGCCGCTGCCGTGCCCACTTGGGGTCCAGGTACACCTCCCACACCGCATCCCAGGTGGCCAGGGTGACGGTGATGTGATTCAGGTTTGCCTCCAGGAAGGTGCCGGCTGAGCTTGCTGCTGCCAGTTGCTGGAGGTGGGGCTTGATTGGTGCTAGCCACCGCTCTGTGTCACGGCGGGCATTTTTCAGGCCGCTGGCATGCTTCACCTGGCCCTTGGTCAGCTTCCACCGGCGCAGCTGGTCTTCCATCAGCTGGCCTGACTGCGGATCCCACACCCCAGAGGCTGCGCTGACTGCCTGGGTGACGCCGGGGTCGATGCCCACCCCAATCTGTGTGTCTGGGTCAAACACATACTCACGCGTCTCAGCTATGCCCCTGCCTATGTGGGGGAGCCCCACTGCATGAGCCGCTGCTGCTGCTGCACTTGGGCGGCTGCTGGTGCTGCTGCTGGCAGCTGGGGGTGGGGCTGGAGGAGGAGGAAGGGGCGCGTGTAGTGCACGCACACGCTGACACCGTCAGTGTCCACCGTCCACTCAAAAGCAAACTCTTTGTTGCGAAGCTTTTGGGTGTCGAACCACCTGGCCCAATGATGGCTCAGTGCTGGCTCTGAGGTGAATGCTGCCCGGGTTTCCTTGGTCAGGCCCAGCTGCCTGCACACCCCATGCAGCACCCTGCTGTCCACCTTGATGAAATGCACCCCCACCCTGGCCATGGGGGTGAGGGTGAAGGGGGGTGGGCAGGTCAGGGTCCGGGGACCAACCCCACGCCTCTTGCCGCGCTTTGGTTGCCCTGGCACAGGGGGGGGGTGGGGCTGCTGCCACTGCTCTAGCCACCGGCACACATGCACTGCATGGCGCATGCGGCAGGGCAGGGGCAGGGTGTCCTGCAGGGAGCCTTGCTTCTTGATGCCCAGTAGGCGGCGGTGCGTGTTGGCCTCCTCTACCAGGTCCGCCACATGCCCCTTGTCCAGGGTGGCGACCTTCAGCTCCAAGCTCTTGGCGTTGATGCCATACCCGCACGCCATCCTGATGAACAGCTGCGCCTCCTCCCCGCTCCAGCCTAGCTGGGCCCTGGCAGCCTTGGCGTACAGCTTGATAATGGTCAGGTCAGGTCAGGTCAGGTCAGGTCAGGTCAGGTCAGGTCAGGTCAGGTCAGGTCAGGTCAGGTCAGGTCAGGTCAGGTCAGGTCAGGTCAGGTCAGGTCAGGTCAGGTCAGGTCAGGTCAGGTCAGGTCAGGTCAGGTCAGGTCAGGTCAGGTCAGGTCAGGTCAGGTCAGGTCAGGTCAGGTCAGGTCAGGTCAGGTCAGGTCAGGTCAGGTCAGGTCAGGTCAGGTCAGGTCAGGTCAGGTCAGGTCAGGTCAGGTCAGGTCAGGTCAGGTCAGGTCAGGTCAGGTCAGGTCAGGTCAGGTCAGGTCAGGTCAGGTCAGGTCAGGTCAGGTCAGGTCAGGTCAGGTCAGGTCAGGTCAGGTCAGGTCAGGTCAGGTCAGGTCAGGTCAGGTCAGGTCAGGTCAGGTCAGGTCAGGTCAGGTCAGGTCAGGTCAGGTCAGGTCAGGTCAGGTCAGGTCAGGTCAGGTCAGGTCAGGTCAGGTCAGGTCAGGTCAGGTCAGGTCAGGTCAGGTCAGGTCAGGTCAGGTCAGGTCAGGTCAGGTCAGGTCAGGTCAGGTCAGGTCAGGTCAGGTCAGGTCAGGTCAGGTCAGGTCAGGTCAGGTCAGGTCAGGTCAGGTCAGGTCAGGTCAGGTCAGGTCAGGTCAGGTCAGGTCAGGTCAGGTCAGGTCAGGTCAGGTCAGGTCAGGTCAGGTCAGGTCAGGTCAGGTCAGGTCAGGTCAGGTCAGGTCAGGTCAGGTCAGGTCAGGTCAGGTCAGGTCAGGTCAGGTCAGGTCAGGTCAGGTCAGGTCAGGTCAGGTCAGGTCAGGTCAGGTCAGGTCAGGTCAGGTCAGGTCAGGTCAGGTCAGGTCAGGTCAGGTCAGGTCAGGTCAGGTCAGGTCAGGTCAGGTCAGGTCAGGTCAGGTCAGGTCAGGTCAGGTCAGGTCAGGTCAGGTCAGGTCAGGTCAGGTCAGGTCAGGTCAGGTCAGGTCAGGTCAGGTCAGGTCAGGTCAGGTCAGGTCAGGTCAGGTCAGGTCAGGTCAGGTCAGGTCAGGTCAGGTCAGGTCAGGTCAGGTCAGGTCAGGTCAGGTCAGGTCAGGTCAGGTCAGGTCAGGTCAGGTCAGGTCAGGTCAGGTCAGGTCAGGTCAGGTCAGGTCAGGTCAGGTCAGGTCAGGTCAGGTCAGGTCAGGTCAGGTCAGGTCAGGTCAGGTCAGGTCAGGTCAGGTCAGGTCAGGTCAGGTCAGGTCAGGTCAGGTCAGGTCAGGTCAGGTCAGGTCAGGTCAGGTCAGGTCAGGTCAGGTCAGGTCAGGTCAGGTCAGGTCAGGTCAGGTCAGGTCAGGTCAGGTCAGGTCAGGTCAGGTCAGGTCAGGTCAGGTCAGGTCAGGTCAGGTCAGGTCAGGTCAGGTCAGGTCAGGTCAGGTCAGGTCAGGTCAGGTCAGGTCAGGTCAGGTCAGGTCAGGTCAGGTCAGGTCAGGTCAGGTCAGGTCAGGTCAGGTCAGGTCAGGTCAGGTCAGGTCAGGTCAGGTCAGGTCAGGTCAGGTCAGGTCAGGTCAGGTCAGGTCAGGTCAGGTCAGGTCAGGTCAGGTCAGGTCAGGTCAGGTCAGGTCAGGTCAGGTCAGGTCAGGTCAGGTCAGGTCAGGTCAGGTCAGGTCAGGTCAGGTCAGGTCAGGTCAGGTCAGGTCAGGTCAGGTCAGGTCAGGTCAGGTCAGGTCAGGTCAGGTCAGGTCAGGTCAGGTCAGGTCAGGTCAGGTCAGGTCAGGTCAGGTCAGGTCAGGTCAGGTCAGGTCAGGTCAGGTCAGGTCAGGTCAGGTCAGGTCAGGTCAGGTCAGGTCAGGTCAGGTCAGGTCAGGTCAGGTCAGGTCAGGTCAGGTCAGGTCAGGTCAGGTCAGGTCAGGTCAGGTCAGGTCAGGTCAGGTCAGGTCAGGTCAGGTCAGGTCAGGTCAGGTCAGGTCAGGTCAGGTCAGGTCAGGTCAGGTCAGGTCAGGTCAGGTCAGGTCAGGTCAGGTCAGGTCAGGTCAGGTCAGGTCAGGTCAGGTCAGGTCAGGTCCAAGTCCAAGGTCTAGTCACCACAATCATTTGCCTGGGTTGGAGTAATGCTGCTGCATGGCCACCGCCAGCTGCATGGAGTGCGCTCCAATGGTGTTGGCGTCACCCGTCAGGTTGATGCTGCACAGCTCCTGCAGCTTGGCCAGCAGCTCCTGGTTGCTGGGGTCCTCAAAGACTGGCATGAGCATGGGGTGACGGCGCTGCCCTTTGCGTACGAGGCGCCGCTGCAGCTGGTTGTAGCATGTCTTGAAGTTGGGGTTGGCGAAGAACTTGCAGAAGTCCTTGAGCTGCCTCAGCATGACAGGGTCCTCGCAGTTAAGGGGCAAGGGAGGGCCAGTGGGTGCTGCAGGCGCAAGGGCTGCCAGGCGGGCGCTGCAGCGCCTTGGGGTGGGCTGTGTGACTGGCTCAGGTTCTGGCTCTGACTCCGAGTCAGACTGTGGCTCTGGCTCAGAGGCACAGTCTGACTCGGAGTCAGAGTCAGTGTCACACTCCATGCTGGCAGGCTGCGCAGGGGCAGGCTGGGCAGGGGCCCGTGGGGGTAGGGGGGGTAGGGGGGGAGCATCAGGGGGTTGGGGGGGCTGCACGGCTGGAGGCTGAGGTGCGCTGGGGAAGCCCGGGGTGGGGTAGCCCACCAGGCACGTTAGGAAGATTCTGAGCACCAGCAACGACGCGATCACGCGGAGCTGGGAGTGGATTTCAGCTCGCAGCCGGAGGTGCTCCCGCAGCTTGCGCCTCGTCTTCTTGCAGCCGCGCAGCACAGCGCCCTCGGGGACCTTGATGACCTGCAGCCAAGCAAAGTTGCCATTTTGACAGGCCAAGAAAAAGGCGGGGTCAACACAAACAGTGCGGGGACACATAAGGCGGGGGCGCCACCTGACGTCTGCGCGTGGTCCAGCCATCCCGACGCTCCTGTCGTTGCTTGCCTTGAGGGGAACGAGACGCTGCGAACAGGAGCGACGGGTCTCACAGCGCGTAATTCACGTAGCTCACAGTCGGCTAGGGACACGAACCTTTTTGTTTCTTGTCGCTACCCTTCCGCTTCTTCTTATTCTTAGCCATCACGCGATGCGCAGTGCGGCGGGCGGTGGCCTTTTCAAGCAATTTGGGTTTCCCGCGGGTTTCCCGGAGCAGCATTGACCAGCCATGGACGTCACCTTCTCGCTGAGCTTGCCTAAGTGAGAGTTCAGGTCACCCATCAGGAGGACATGTGGTGTGTGCGATGTAGCCTCTTGCACCTCTAGCAGCAAGTGGTTGAAGTGCTCGGAGACATTGTGAGCGGGGGGTATGTAGCTCACACCCAGCAGCACATCACCCTCAAGCCCACACACACACCCTGCCAGCCTGACCCAAAGCAGTTGCATGGCACTGCTGGTGCGCCAGAGCCTGGCGTGCCTGGCTAGCTCCTTGCGCAGCAGAAGGGCCACCCCCTGACCCGGCACCCCCTGACGTGAAACAGTAGTGTGAAAGGCACTATGGGTGGGCGGCACTTGATGTCTTGTGCGGTGATCCCCCAAAGGGGGAGAGAGCGGACGGCTCTTGGTTGGGGAGCCTGGGGCCGAGTGATATGTGCGATATGTCCCTTCGCTCTATACAGAATATGTAGCGAAGAGGGTGGCGCCCACTACCGAACAGCATCGAAGTTAGCAACGAAGGCTAGCCTGGATCAGAGCCTCGTCACACAAAAGATCAACATTTACTAACTACAAACCTTGGCTTACCAACTCAGTGCCAACATGTGAATCTAATGATTCAACAGTGCACTGCCGCGCACCTCATGCTAAGCTCAAGCGGTGGCACCGGCGCACTTTTGACAAGTTAGCGATCAGGGGTCGCTACGCAACTATCTCATCTAAGAGTTCATTACACATGTATATGCAAGTCTGATCCAGGGCTGTGATGACACACGCACCGCACCCTGTGAGTGCACCGCTTAGCCTCAATTGCTCGCAGTGAAAGCTAGCTCGTCCATTCATGCAAGATGTATGAATCCATCCATGAATGCGGACAACTAACCTGCCACTGACGTGGTCTGCATGTGGCATGCAGCTGAAGCTGTGGCAAACTGGGAATCATTGGTTACTCATCAGCATCAAACCCATGCAGATACTTAACTATGATTCATGGTATTGGCTGAGACTGCAGCAGCTGAAAGACTATGGCCCGCAGCAAGCGCATGGGGAGTGGCATGTGAGCACCTGAGTAGTCATTGCATTGGCGCTAGTGCAAAGCTCTCTATCCCACTCTCAGAACCCTCTCACTCTCTCCCACCTTGACTACAGCCATTGAAACGTGCCACCACGTGCTGGCGGGACCTGGGTTAGCCCCAGGGTGTTGCTCTCCTCAGAATCAAGGTGAGCATTGGCCTGAGCCGCCCTGGCCCGCCAACCCCCGCTTTGCTCAGATTGCCAGTCTGAGCTGTCATCCTGAAGAGGTGCGGCTGAATGGGTGGCAGCTGCATGGCTGAGTTGCTGGTGTAATCCGGTATTTTGCGCACTGGAGCGCGCTGCTTCATGGATTGACTGTGGCTGCTGGGGCAGCCAGGGTATGCCCAGTGCATCGCTGGCACAATTCTCACCGAGGGACAAGCTACATGGCAAGGAAAGGCATGGGTGACGAAGGACAGCACAGCGGCAGTGGAGTGCAGGGCTAGCTTTCTCTAAGCAGGCGTGATGGCTTGCAGTTTGCCTGTACGCAAGCTAGATGCAGAAATATGAAGAACTGGCTGCTGTGGTCACACTGTGAGAGAAAGTCTATGTGAACTATACTTAGGGAGGCCTGCTGGTGTAGCCATCCCACCACACAGCAGCCGTCATCCCCACTCACCAGTCGAGCCCTGTCGCGATCTCAGCTAGGACGTCAGGGTGTGGCCTAAGCTGAGCATGTCCACCACGTAACAGATGCTGCAGCGCCCTCTCATCTGCTGACGACCAATGCTGCACATTGCTGCTGCTAATGCAGATGCTGGATCTGACAGGCAGAGACTGTGGCGTGGCACTGATGCCACATTCAGAGAAGGGCATCTGCCGGCGTCTCCCAGTAACTGGCTCAGGCACCTCCTCTGTCTCTGGACCTACATCAATCAGAAACAATGGTGCGCTGCCAGTAGATGGAGGGAGGCCTTCAACAGGCCCCAGGGACAATGATGCAGGTGAAGACAACCTGGTTCCTAACATGCATGTAGCTTGAGCTGGAGCAGTTGCAGGGCCGTTGCTGCTGGATGGCTCGCTGCATGTGAGGCTGCCTGGCACGCCACATGTGAAGGAAGCTGCTCCCAGAAAGCCTTGAAATATCCATGACGCGCGCCGGAGATTTGCTTGTTGCTGCCGCACCCTGAAGGTGCAGGGCATCCATCTTCTTATGTAGATACCACATGTCAATTGAACTCACGGAGGGTGCACTCCTCATGACACATTACCTCCATGCCATGTTTGTTACGTTATGTGCTGGCAGGTCCATAAGGGGGATACGGCACGAGTTGCCCCCTCGGCAGAAACTAAAACCGCATGTCGGGCAGCTTTCGGGCGCGCAGTCGGAAGTGGAGGTTGCCTCTAGGGAAGACGCGCGCATGGTCTGTAAGACGGGGTTCTGAGTGGACGCAGTCTTGGGCCCAGCCCGCGGCAGTATCAACAAGAATGAGCCAGCGGCAGCGTGTCAGCCACTCCGTGCCAGCCCTGCTCAACGAGATGGATTTTGAAAGTGGGGCCAAATCTACACCAAATCTGCCGTGCCGGCCATGCGAGCATGGCAAAAATGCTAAACAATTCACGTGTTGCGACATGTACCAGGGCGGAGTGTTCTATCGAGCGACAACAGGCTGTATACGACGGCGACACATAAGGCACTGTGTGTCTGTGTTGATGCTACAACCTGCTACCAGGCCAGCCCAGCCCAGCTACAGAAGGTATTGGCAGTGTGTCCCACACCACCACTCGCCATCAAGCGAGCTGAGATTACCCACAGACAAACATCATGTTTTATATTGAGTGACCTGTTGGGCTGTCATTTGGTGCTCACAAGCGTCGCGTAATGGCCAAGATGATAAGATCGTAAGGTCAGACCCGCTTCACCACAGAGAAGGCCTTGCCCGCTTCACCACAGAGCCAGCATTGAGCAAGCACTGGGCTAGGTGGTTCAGAACAGGCAAGCTGGCCAACAAGGGGTTCGTGTTTGAGAAGACGGTAGCCTCCAGCCACACAGGTTGGGGTGGGCATCGACCCCAGCGTCACCCAGGCAGTCAGTGGACCCAGGCAGGACCAGGAGTCAGACCAGCTGGTAGAAGCTCCGCTGGTGGAGGTTGATCAAGGGCCAGGGGAAGCAGGTTGGTGGTCTGAACAATGCTTGCCGCACCACCCAGTGGTGGCTGGCTCCGATCCAGCCTCACCTCCAGCACATGGCAACAGCCAGCCCAGCAGGTACCTCCCTGGAAACCAACCTGAAGCACATCACCGTCGATGTGGCCATCTGGGACACGGTGTGGGAGGCGTACCTGGGCCCCACGTGGGTATGGCGGCGACTGCGTCTGTATGGAGCCCAGGACCGGGCGCTGGAGCAGTACTTCAAGAAGGTGAGGGTGGGTGGGTGGGAGGGAGGGTTAGCTATTGGGAGGTGTTGGGGTGGGCATGAAGTGAAAGAGTGGTTGACTGTGCCATGCCTAACCTGGTATTGCCATGTCAGCTTCGATGTGTGCCTTGTGTGCATGGCTGCAGTTAGAGGAGGACATGGTGGAGCTGTATATGGAGCGCCATGGGCGTGCCAAGCAGATGGTGGTCTTCTTTTGCGCTGCTGGCATTGGCACCAGGGGCGGACGGGGTGCTGATGCGGTGCTGCGTGCCTGCTGCAAGGTGGTGTGCAGGCCCAGGGGCACAGACCAGCTGCGGGGCAGGGTGGTGCTTGTGGATGAGCATCACCAGCGCACCACCCGGGTCAGCTCAGCAGTGAATGGCCAGCAGCCATGTGAGGAGGAGCTGGACCATGAGCAGCCCACCAGGCCTGCAGGCTGGAAGCCCCCAGCAGGGCAGGTGGAATACCGCCTGCTCCGCCCAGCCTGGAGCCAGCAGCGTGACCAGCCAGTGCGGGGCCTGATGTGGTGCCCGATAGTGGCCCCCCGCAAGCCCCCACAGGCCCCAGGCAGCAGCCAGGTAGCCACACAGCCAGCAGCCTCAGAGCCTGGGCCCAGCACTCCCCCTCCAGCCAAGCACAGCATATGCACCCAAGCTGAGCAGGCAGCTGAGCTCACCCAGCCCACGAAGGGCACAGGCAAGGCACAGGGCAAGGCTGCCAAGGCAAAGCCAGCACCACAGCCAGGCAGGTGGCTTGACAGGGACTGCAACGCAGGGGTGAACATGCAGCGCATTGGGGAGAGCAGGTGGCGCCCACTGGAGCTGTGCTGGTGGCTTGAGCAGGCAGCTCTGCCAGCCAAGGGCAAGGAGTACCCTGGCCAGGGCTACAAGCGGGTGCGAGACCGGCCACCCAAGGCCCAGCAGCAGCAGCAGCCTGTTGAGGCACAGTAATGTGTGCCCCCCACTTAAGCTGGCATCAGCTTACATTAGCGCATGTCCGTCATGCCAACTCACGACTATAGCCCTCGGGGGTCAGGCAATAGTGTAGGTGGTAGGCACTCCACACAGCACCTCAACACCATACTCCACACAGCACCTCAGCACCATTTGAGTGGTCCCACTATGAATCCCTAGTGGTCCCTAGTGGTCCTGTTATGTAAACACTCTGAAAGGGAATGGGTGCGTATGACCAGGTAACATTGAGAAAAGGCAATAATGTCGTGTTCCGTGGGTTTGTATGAAGCCGATGTCGTAGCATACGGTTCAGTTGGTCATAGCCTACCTAACTCCCTCGGTAACTCAACTCAGCAGCTTGGTACATGACAACGTCACACAAGCTGATGAGGTGCCTTAACTGTGTTTATGATGGCTGCAGGTGGCCAACCGATGGGATGCACAGTCAAGTTGATGCACAGTCAAGTTGATGCACAGTCAAGTCAACCCAGGCGTGTGAATCTTCAGATTTTCAATTTTTTAGATTTTCAATGAAAATGAAAGTGTTTCATGTGAAAATGTGAAAGAGTTTCATCTTCAGTGAAATTGAGCGGATGCCGCAGGTTCTCAGCCTATGCTTTTAAACGCTGCTTGTTTGTAGGCCTGCACTGCTTGAAATGCAGAGATACTTAGTTTGCCTAAGGTCAGACATGCAAGCCAGTTTAAAAGATGCAAGCCGTCCATGCTGTCCGTGGCTCCGCCATCTGTGGCGTTTTCTGGCTTGCGCTTCTTCCGCTGTGGCTGTAGCGCGCTGGCGCCAGCCAAGCAATCACAGCCAAGCCAATCACTCTGCAACACCCGATCTGCGATCTGACCGGGGGCAGCACCCGGCACTTTCAGATGTGCAGTAAATACGTTCAGGTTTTCAGAGAGTTTTCGTTGAAAATCTGAATGAAAATCTGCAATTTTCACAAGCCTGAACCGACCCCCTGGCCCATCTTCACGCGGAGTGGCTGGGCCTTGACCCGAGCAAGACAAACATGGCCACGGTGGCGCACGAGGAGCGCAGCGCTGTCGGCACAGTGGTGTCCGTGTGGCAGAGATCTTCAACCGCCGGGCAGTACCTACCGGGAGATTGGCATCACGCGGCAGGCCCAGGCGACCAAGACATGGCTGACCCAGCTGAAGCCACAGCTCAACGCCCTGTCGCACGTCAGCAGTAAGCCCAGCTCGCTGGCCTCGTACCGGCGGTTCGCCGACACCGTCCTGGAGACGTACGACGCTATGTGGGCCGAGGTCTCGAAGCCACGTTGGGTCAGGTTAGACAAGCAAGGGGAAAATTGGGTACCATGCTGTTCTCCACATTCAGACCACAATTTGCTACCGCGATTGCACCGCTAGCTTCGGCGTGCTAGAAAAGTTAGCGGCTTCGAAGCGCAGGCCCGCAGGCTGAACATGATTGTTTGGGCCTAAAGTTGTGTCCACGCAACAAGGTCGCTGTAGGTAGCTACATACATACGTTTGAAGTCCAAGGCCGGGGCCCGTCTCTCTCGCTAGCCAGGTCCGTTCAGTCGGTTGTACTGGGTAGCTCGGCTTCCTAGCTCCTGCAAAGCTGTGAATGTTAGTAATGCCCCGCAACCACAAACTCCAGCTCCGAACCCTCCTATTTCATAACATGTGCGGTGGACTTCGCCTAAAATCAGACCCTCCCAACTCTGATAAAACCTTTTACACAACCATGTCATGGACATTCCGGCGCCGGGAAGTGTGCGATTGGCGTAACACCGTGCGGCATGCAATGAACGCTCAGTCTGCTATACGCCTGTAATGCCAGGAACCCCGTAAACGAAAAAAGTGCGCCCACCAATCAGCCGGTCGCTCTCACGACATCGCGCAGCGCAAGTGCATTGTGGAGGTGCTTCGCAATGGCGTGGTGGACACCTTAGGCTCTAAGGGCAAGTACAGCCGGCGGTACTAATTCCTCCCGGCTCAATGAACCCGACGTTGTTTCCTTTGCGTAGGCGCGCAACTAGTCCTATTTCTTTAGGATTGGTGGGCCCAAATGGATCTTTAGCCTAGAAGTGCCTCTGAACTGGAGGTGAGGACAGACATGTCAAGCTGTCAAGGCTACACGAAGCTTGCTTTTTTGCATATAATCCTAACGTTGGATGAAGTAGGATGTCCGGTCCATGGTGCATCTCTCAGTGTAGGAATAGCATAAGTTGCCATGACGTTTTTCACCTTGTGCATAGCTACTCTCACCACCTTTTGAATGGCTGGCGGTTGTTGCAGGAGCTCCCAATCTCAACCGCCACCGCCAACACCAACCCCACCACCACAGTCACCACCACCTCCTAGCCTACCACCACCTCCTCACCCCACCCCACCCCACCCCACCCTACTACCCACCTACTTCTCTCCTCCCCTCCACCTCCCCCTTGATATCGCAGCCCTCTCTACCCTACCCAGCAGCCAAGAGCAAGCCCCCTCCCCCTTCACCAACCTGCCGGTGAGTGGCTGAAATGCAGCATCACTTGGCCCAACCCTGCCCTGCGCCATGTGCCTTCCACCACCCCCTCCTAGTCTCTACACCCCTCCCATGTTGGCATCCTCAGCCTTAGCCATTGCATCCGCCCACATGCCACTAGATGCCAGCCCAGCCCAGCCCAGCCCAGCCCAGCCCAGCCCAGCCCAGCCCAGCCCAGCCCAGCCCAGCCCAGCCCAGCCCAGCCCAGCCCAGCCATGGGGAGGTAACCGCAATCACACCCCTTATTTGTTGCAGGTCTGACGATCCTCTTGGCTCCTGCCCCTTGGCCCCTATCTCCTTCCCTCTCCGGTCCTACCACCACTTCCAAGGCCGCCGCCCATCTGATCCACCCATCAAGGTAAGGATTGACATGTGCAAGCCTGTGTACCTTGCACGCAGCGTGTTATATTGCTTGAAATGACTATGTAGTTTGCATAGCAAGCATGTTGTATGCATGGCATGCATAGTAGAATGATCACATCAGTAGAAGACACCATGGTTGGCGACTGTTGCAGGACCTAAACCAATCTCTGCCGCCACCATCACCACCATCACCAGCACCCCCTAGCCTAGCTCCGCCAACCGCCTCCCCTGATCTGCCCAGCCTCAGCCAGCCACCTTATGGGTTGCTACAGCAAACGCATGAAGGCCATTAAAGCCAATGGTGCTCGGGGGAGTGCTTGTGCAAAAGCAGCTCGGCAACAAGATGCTCTCATGTCTGCAGCTGCTGCCACAGAGGCAGAACTTGAAGAGGCCACATCTCAGCTTCGCTCATGCCAGAGTGTCAACATGCGCACCGCCACCGACCTACAAGTGTGCCAAGAGCGATTGCACCAGTCCCAGCAAGCGCTGCAGCAGTCTGAGAACGAGGTGCTTGGCTTGCAAGTGTCTTTGCATCGCTGCCGATCAGAACTTTCAGCTGCAAAACAAGAGCTGGCAGCATGTAAGAGCAAGGTCAGGAGCATGGGGACCCAGCTGGCAGCCATGCGGGCACAGCTAGCAACAGCGAAGAGGGCCATGCCCAAGGACGTGCAAGACCAGTAGAATGATCACATCAGTAGAAGACTTTTATAAGATCCCACCCAAGCACCGACCAGCCCAAAAGACCTTGTTGCAGAATCTTCGACGCTTTGTGAAGCAGCACATTGAGCAGCGTACCAAAGCAGCTCTTTCCTCAGGCCCAGGGGGTGTTGCCTAAGGTCACTCTCCCTTTTGGTAGTTATGTGATGCTTGGTGCTTGCTTGTGTAGCCTGGTCAAGCTATGGCAGCCATGTGTCATACTGTGCCATGTTATGTTGCGCCATGAGGTGGTGCGGTTTGGTGGTACGGGGAGGGAGTGCAGTTGGACGTTGCAGTTGCCTGGGAAGGGTGCTTGCAGTCTTGCTACCTGTTTGCCATCAAGTATATGTTGCTCATCTATTGTACCCAACCAATGTGGTATGCACGTCGCGGCATGCATGACACAAGTTGTCGCTAAAGCAAAGGCTAAAGCAAGCTGCCTCCGCCTCTACTGCCTCTAACCATGCTAGTACAGGGACGTCTGATTGAGAGGGCAAGGGGTTTGGCAGTGGCACCTAGGCCATGGCATCTTGGTACAGGCAACGCATGCAAGTGGTCAACGTGGATGTGAAAAGTGGTGTTGCTTTGCTATGGAGTGTAGAGGCCTTGCCTTGCCATGGGGAGCGAGTCGGGCCAGGTGGGAGGGCATGGTGGGCGAGGGAGTGCATTTGGTGTTAGCACCGTGGACCGAACCACATGTCTCGGTGGTGATGTCCGAAATCGCTCTAGCGACAGAACGAAGAATGTGCATCTGCACACATGCTCTAGCTACAACGTCTACGGGGCGTAGACAGCGAAACGAGCAGAAAAGGCGTGAGTATGAAGGGTCCCGCGGTCAGTTTGACTATCAGGCCAGATAGTCTACTGTAATCAAAGGTGAAGGGGGCACAAAGTGTCTTGTTGAACCGCTAGAGCATACAACTACTCCGTCTTACGCGTGACAGCGCGAGCGACACAAATGACGAGTGAAAGCTAATTGATGCTAAGAAGTATGCAGCTGTCCTAATCGCAGCATTAGTAGTGGTGTGGGTGCGTTAAAGAAGCATTTCAGCTTCTTAGGTTTCAAACTCGCAGTTCCGGCCATCGCAACACAAAGCGCGGTTGCACACATACTTGAGTTTGCGTCATCACGGCATCATTAAGAAGGTCGAGAGTGGAGGAGGCGTGCATGGTGATATCTGCCCACAAAATGTATGCCAGGTTCACGCCCAGGTAGTGCATCATGAACACATTCAATAGAGCTGAGGACAGGCATTCCGTGTAGCCAAGCGAGTCCTCTACACACTGGTGTGCTTCGATGCTTAATCGGCAACCTGAGCGAGAAATAAACCTCGTGTAAAGGACACACCCTCTTTTCATGAGAGTTGGGAGGCTCTGACCTAAAAAGCTGTTTGCGGCTGGCCCGTCCGGCTGGCCCGTCCGGCCCTCGACCATACATCATTACATCCAACCTCACATCATTACATTATAACATCCAACCTACATCATTACAAACTGGCACTTGTGCCTCTGTAAACTGGCACTTGTGTTCTATGTAAACTGTCACCTGTGTTGTGTGGCATTCACTGCATGCATGGTATGGGCTAGGGCTCTGGCACTTGGAAGGGCTAGGCTCAGGGTCAACACCGTTTCCAGGGGGCTGAGTAAGGCTGGGCAGGGCAGGGCTGGCTGCACCACCCAGGGCACCCGCATGGCTGGCTGCAGCTCCCAGGGCACCCACAGGGCTGGCTGCACCACCCAGGGCACCCGCATGGCTGGCTGCAGCTCCCAGGGCACCCGCATGGCTGGCTGCAGCTCCCAGGGCACCCGCATGGCTGGCTGCACCACCGAGGCAACTGAGCCAGGTCATTGACAGACACGGCGATGATATACTCATGGAGGTCGGCCCGCTGTAGAAGGTCATAGAGCTGTATTTCCAACACTTGTTGCTGCTGATGCCAATCCTGCTGCCGCTGCTGCCAGTGCTGCTGCTGCTGCTGCCAGTCTTGCTTCTCCCGTGCATGCTCTTCCTGCACTTCTTGTAAACGTTGTTCAATATCGTGAAGTGCCTGAAGACAACAATGCAACATTGCACGCATCAGTAGGGGCGAGGGCACAGGCAAGGACAAGGACAAGGACAAGGACAAGGACAGGTGAGGACATATGCTTGTTGATGACGGTGGAGCTGGGGCTGGGCTGCCTTGCCTGGGCTTGTTCAGCGATGGAGCCAGCAGTACGGGACCATGGAGCACGGCCAGTGGCTAAACGCTCGGCCATACGCGCGGACCCAGCAAGGCTTTGCTTCGAGCGATGGGGCATAGCTTAAAATGCTTCAAGTGCGGCTAGCATCGACCGAAAGGTCCATCGCCGACTCCGACGGCAGGAGTAGGGTCGTCGCTACTGTTATCATAATTATGGCGGGCTGAAACGACTTCAGTTCGGGGAAAAGGCCCCTGGCATGGCCGAATCTTAGCTGTTTTTCAAGTTTATCTGATTACTACTAGCACACGCATCAGTTTGCAGGCATATCTATGATATCGATGGACATACTTGATGCGGTTCCCCCGTATTCATTGCAGGGCATTTGGGACGCTTGGCATACAGTTGAGGCTTCTGGCAATGTGTCCCTCACCACCCTCGCCATAGACCGAGCTAATGCATGTTAGGGTCAACTCAGCGCCAGGATGTGAGTGTGTGGTACATCTAGCTGCTCACGAAATATCAGGTCCAAAGCCTCGTGGCGTACCCCCTCAACCCGGCCATGAGACAAGCCCCTAGCAAGCAGCATGCAGCTCACAGAGCTCGACACCCAGGAGGCACCCGGACATCGCCGCGACAGCACACCTACTCCAGGGCGCATAACCAGAGAGATGGAGTGCTTCTGACATTGCGTGCTAGTCGGAGCCATCGAACATTGGACGGGGTCGCGGACCAGCCGATCACCGTAGGCCTGTTCCTCTGAGCCGATGCTAAGCTGTACGGCACTGCGGCAAGGCGTGCAAATCTTACATCGTGAAGCGGTGTATAGAGTTAGTTAGGTCCGTCCGAAAAATGGGCATTTTTTGGCTTGCTTGTCTAACCTGACGTTGGGCCAACGCAAAGTTCCAGCTATACTTGGCAAGAGCGCGTGGTGGCAGGCTTCTGGTCCAAGGTAAGGCTTATTAGCAGCAGGCCTAGAAGCTAGGCAGTAGCCAACCTAACCTTACACTACCAAAGTCAGCTCACATGGCCAGCTGCTGCTGCTGCTAAATCTGACCTTACACATGTGTGCCATATTTGTTGTACCATATGTGGCTGCAGCTGATTAAGCAAGCCAAGCAGCGGTGGGCGGACCGCATCTTGGCCCTGGCCCATGGGGCAGCTGGCTTCAATGGCAGCGGCACCATTGGCTGCAGGGGTGTCCCTGTCAGCCAGGTGTTGAAGGAGGCGCTGAGGCAGCTCCCAGCAGGGCGAGTGGTAATGGTGGATGAATTCTGAACAAGCCGGGTCGGCTCAGCCAACACCACCCCAAGTACGACCCTAACTGAAGCGCCGCCTGAGTCCTTCAGGTGAGGGGGTTGAGGGTAGGCTCAAGGTGAGGCCCTGTTGCGCGAGTGGCGCCTCAAGTTGCAGTCAGTTGCGATAGTCAGTTACAACTCAAGACAATCCCAACACAGTAAATACCAAACCCCTCACAAAAGGGGTGTGTGTAAGTTAGAGCTACTAGGGGAGCTCTAGCTACAAGCACACACACCAGAATGGCTGAGCTGAAGTGGGTATCAGGCACACTAGCACTGCGATGAGCCTCGCAGCCTGTGTTTGATTACAACTCATGAATCTGGTGTAGCATGAGGGCTGTAGGGATCAAAAGCCAATCAAAAGTTGGAGGAGCCGTGCAGTTACATAGCCATAACAACGTGTGCATAGCCTGGTGCAGGAACCTGCTCGGATGCAGTTCGTGCGAGATATGCAGAACGACCGTTAACACCGGCTACTAGAGCGGCACGACGTGCGGGGTGCAGGCAGGCGGCACTATTGTCGGAAAACCATGCTGGTCTTGAGCTGCAGCACTGAGGCACCCGTGAAGAGCTAATGGCTACACAAATCTAGCCGTTGACAACTGGGGCAAGGTTTGTACCACAGTCTACCATGGTTTGTATTCCTGTTGGGCGTGTGCCATTCCAACCATGCACTGCATTATGTAAGAACGTCATGATGTATGTAGCTGCCTGGTTGCTGACCAGTCATAATGGCATCCATGAGAGGCATCGTCCATGCATATCCAAGGCACACCTGCCATGACTGGTATCCGAACCTCCAGCGTCCATCACACATCACACATGTCAGCACACATTCATCAACTGCTCAACAAGCTGAGCTGCCTTTTGTGCCACCAACGACCCGGGGTCTCTCTGGTGCAAGCACCACGCGACCTTAGCTTTAAGACCCTGAAGCACCATGCGAGCTGTCTCACACTTAGCTTGCCGCTGCTCAAATGCCATGTCGACACCACCACGAGCAGGAACAGCTGCACAGACGTCCTTGATGGTGGCCCCAAAGCACTTGCACACCACCAAGCCAAGATCCAATGCCACCTGCATGCACACATGCACATGCAGACAAATGAGCCAAGTCCTCTTCTTGAGCTTGCACAGCAGTTAAGCAATGGCAGGAGCAGGGAGCCCCATGCACCGCATTCTCGGTGCAATGTTCTGTAGATGCCTTACTCTCCTAGAGTCCATTCACCCTAGAGGCCTACAGACCACCTGCACACCTATCACCCACCCATCTGCCACATGGCAGTCATGGACTTTCCTGACCTAGCACCTTTCCTCCCACCCCCTGACCTGCACATGTGGGTCGCCAGGCAGTCCGAGGATAGCCTCCAGCACGGGCACCAGGTCCGGCACATGTTCCAGCATGAGCATGTTGCCAAACCCAGGGCGACTGGCCAAGGCAGCCAGCACGTCTGCTGCAATGCTGGGCTCTGACTGCCTGCGTGCAGCGCCTAAGGCGCCCCGCAGGTCGCCTCTTTGCAAGAATGCACGCATTGCCTGGGTACCGGAGGCCCGTGCTCTGAGAAGACGCTGCATGGTGTCACAGTCCTGTGTGATGTCATCCATGAGCTCCATGTCGGTGCGGGCGCATGGAGCCGGGCCACCCCCGCCCTGGATACCCCGGGCATGCCATGGCCCACCTGCACTGCCATAGCCCTCCTGCTGCTGTGGCAGCTGGGGCTGGTTGACTTGCGAGCTGGGCAGCAGTTGGCAGTCTGTTCTGCTGCTCCCCTGTGAGTAGCGGTTGGCGCGGGGAGGTTCGGGAGCATCTCTGCTGCTGCTGGGCCCTTGCACTGGCACTGGCCCTGCCAGGAAGCCTCGAGCAGGACCGGCTGCAGGGGACTGGCCTGGCTGCTCTGAAGCCATCTGAGCCAGCTTCTGCAGCTGGCTGGGCTGTACATCACGCCGCATCAAGCTGTCACCCACCCCAACCCCAACAGATACCATGCTGGGCCGGGCTGCTTCTGCACCCCTCCTCGGCACCCTCAGTCCCTCAGCTGTGCCCTGGCCAGCATTGCCTGGCTTCACTGGCTCGAGGCATGGAGCTGCGCCGTTTCTCTGGGTCAGATAACTGGTGGAGGGCAGGGGCCGGTTGGCAGCCAGCAGCCCCAGACCTGAGCCTGCAGGGAGCAGCGGCCCTGAGCCAGAGGTGGCCACGTCTGTGGCTCCAGTGCTGCCAGGCTGCAGGTCAGTGCGTGAGCTGCTGCGGAGTGCAGGCTGTGGCCAGCACCCAATGTCGCTGACTTCCGCTGTTGGCTGGCTGGCTTGACGATTGGCACTCCGCTGTAATCAAGTGGCAGGCAATGGGCAGGAGGCATGCAACAGGGCATCAGTTCAGTATCTGCACCAGCTACCCACTGCTACCCTGCCCGCTGTTGCTGCAATGAGGAGGGCGTGCAGAAGAGAAGTGCAGAGGGGCTTATACACAATGGTCTGCCTCGCTGTTTCACTACAGCCAACGACATCCACACATACATGCAGCTATGACATCCACACAGCTTTACATGCCAGCACATGTACACCAACATACACATGCATCCATTCATAAATGGTGTCATCACTGCATGTCTTGCAACCTGACTGTTGCCCCGCACCTTGACATCACCAAGCTGCAGCTGCTGCATGGCTGCTCCCACAGCATCACCTCCATTGTTTGGCTGCCGCAGCAGGTGCTGCCTGCCAAGAGCAGGCCCAGCATCATCTGCACCTGCCTCCACCAGCCCGCCTGACCATTCGTCCCCTCTGTGCAGACTGGAGTCTGAGTGGAGAGCGGCTGCCTTACCACCCATCGCTGCAGCTGACCCCTGCCCTTGGCGCCTCAGGGCATAGTCCTGCAGGTTGGGCCCTGGCCCAGACTCGTACACCAGAGTGTTGGAGCTGGCCTTTTCAGGGCCGCCAGCCTTGATAGGCTGGGAGCTTGGCAGGCCCAGGTCTTTTCCACGCAGGGCTTGAGGGCTGTCTGGGAAAGGCGCAGCCGTGTAGGGGGGAGGTGGCCGCCCCCCTCGGGCTGCTGCTTTGCCGTTGTGGGGAGAGAGGTTCTGCTGGCAAAATGGGCGCACCTAGGTATGGCATTGTCATGCATCACACTCTTGAAGTGAGAGGCAGCCTTTGCAGCACACTAGCGGCGACAGTAGTGGCAGCAACACATCAGCAACAGAGCAAGCAGGGGCTGAATAACAAGGCAAGTGAACAGACATGGCTGCTATAGGTCTGTGCTGTGACAGCGCCTTGCCCAGATGATGGGATGAGCTTGGAGGCAGGTAGGATGGCGCCAGCAACAGCAGCTAGACATTAACAGCAGACAGGCAGCAACAGCGGACAGGCAGCAACAACAGACAAGCAGCAGCAGCTAGACATTTACAGGAGACAGGCAGCAACAACAGACAGGCAGCAGCAGCAGCCACCTACCTCCTTGAGGTCTACCACCCACATGCCGAGGAAGGAATTGTGAAACGAGCAGCCCACCAGCTTGTCCCTGTCACGCATCATTGTCATGTCTGACACCTGCGCATCAGTACGATATGCTTGCGGCTTACCCGGGACTGACGCTAGGCAAGCTATGCGACACATGCCAGCACAGCAGTGCTTAGAGGATGTGTGCTGGGGTGCATTCCATACTGCTGACCTTGGCCCAGGGCACATCCACACTGTCGAGCTGCGTGATGGGCCCGTTCTCAAACTGCCATACGCGCAGTCCATCAGCCAGGGCTGAGAACAGCAGGTTGCCATCAGGGTGGAAGGCTGTGGCCCTTATGGCTGTTGTTTCTGGCGGGGTCGACTCCAGCAGCTGCCATCTGTCCAGGTCCCAAATCTGTGATCAAACAAGCATTGAGATGCATGGCATTGCACAGCTTGCACATGGCAGAAGGAGGGGTCTGGCACACCTTCACTGTCTTGTCAGCGGAGCAGGTAGCCATGAGGTATTCCTGAGGGTGGAAGTCCAGGCCTGTGATCTGGTGGGTGTGGTGGCTGAACTCTTGGATAATCTTGCCAGCAGTGATGTCGAAGATCTGAGAAGGGTCACCAAGTCAGGGTAGCAGAGCACCAGAGAAGGGAGCTTGTTGCCAGGGCCAAGTAAGCAGACAGTCGTAAACAGAAGAGCAACATGGACCGAGGTAGGCTGCGACACTGCTGACGCACCTTGACCTCTCCATCTTCAGAACCAGAAGCTGCCATGCGGCCGTCAGGGCTGAAGCGCACATGCAGGACGCCTGAACGATGTCCTTTGCAGGTCATCACAGAATCTTTGCGTCGCAAGTCCCAGAGCTGCACATGCCAGCATGGCTAATACTGATGTCACACGCTACAGTGATCGTGTAAGGCATGCGACTGCTGCTCAACCTGGCATGCTACCTTGACATTTGTGTCCATACTGCCAGACAGGAGGTTCGTGAGAGTGAAGTCCAGACAGCGCACATTGGAGCGATGCCCAGTAAGCGCCCTGTTCACTGCACACCCAAGCATGCAGCAAGCTCAGCCACATAACGCTGCACAACATGGTCAAGACTTCATGCAAGGCATCAATGCCATGCTGCTAGCTTTGTTGTAGCACATGCCAGGCTGCTGATGCCTTTTAGGGCTTGTACTATTACTCTCCAAGCACACTGTTTGCCTGTTAGCCTGCTCGCCTTTAGCCTGGTCCAGGTCAAAGAGTTTGATGCTTCCACTTGCAGCCCCAGCTGCCACAATCTCTTCATTCAAATCGAAACACACTGCTTCTACTGGTGTCTGGTGCCCAGCAAGACTCTGCATAAAGCATGGACCGGCTGTAGCTTTAGGACACTGGGTGTACACGGCTGCATGGCTGTACGACATGGCTGAGCTGACACACCAAAGTCCGTGTCTGCGCCCCAATGGTCCAGAGGTTGACCATGCGGTCCTCGCCACCAGTGACCACAACCCCAGAAGACTTCCTGCCAATCCTGACGCAGTTTATCGTGCCGGTGTGGGCCGCAAACTCCTCTGCGTCTCTCAAAAGGCAAGCAGCTTGAGAACGAGCAGGGGTGTGTGATAAGATAGAAGAGCCACACACACTCACGTAGCTTAATGTAGCGCGGCATCGTGTTGGGTTTGCCTCAAACGCTGATCTTCAACCCTTAGGAATTGCCTGTGACTCGCTCATGTGCCTTCAGCGCAAGCACCAACCCGCTACAAAGTTCCAATTTTGCAACTCAATGCCCAATTTGACTAGATCATTCTCGTGCGGCCCGTAACACTGACGGCGGCCGCTGGCTAAACAGACCCGGGGTACATGTTGCTTGCATTTTTTACAGTGCAAGTCGGCATCGAAAAGCACATGGCCATGCGAGAGGCACGTCGTACCGATGCTTCCCACAATCGCTGGTGGATACGTACCAGTTACAATCCGGAGCATGCTGCATGGCAAGCCATTGTGGGGCCTGATAGGGTGCCATGCCAGTGGCACTGCCACCCTACCCACCATTCCCCCCCATGCCCAGCCCTCCCTCTGCTCCACCCGGCTCAGTGCCCCACTCCACATACCCCAACGGGGCGCTTGGCTAAACAGGGACACTGCTTCAACTTTCAGCTGGACCATGCTTCAACTTTCAGGGCATTGGGGAGAGCATGCAGCGCCCCCTGCCAGGGGCCCTGGAGCTGTGACTCCCGGAGGCTCTGCCTGCCCATGGCAAGGAGTACCAGCAAGTCTACAAGCTGGCTAATGGCCGTCTGCTCAAGGCCAGACAGCGGATGCACCGGGCTGCAGAGTACCGGCGGGGTATTGATGGCTGGGCCCGCAAGTACCCATAGGGCCAGATAGCTAAGCAGGTTGTGAGCGCAGTTGCGAGCGTATCTGAGCCCGCAGCTGGAGGTGCGCCAATATTTTGCGCCTCGATTTCTTGCAGCCCCGCAGCACTCAGTGCTGCACTGCGCCACCCGGGACTTTGATGACCTGCAGGCAGTCACAATCAGCACTTTGACAGGTCGCTTTGGCAAGCCAAGACACAAGGCCAACACACAATGCGGGGACACACAATGCGGGGGCGGACCCGCACCTGGCGCCGCTTCGTTATCTAGCCATCCCTCCGACTCTGTCGTCGCTTTCCTTCAGGCGAAGGAAAAGCTGCAATGGCAGCAACAGGAGCGACGGATGATTACACGGCGCGGAGGTCACAACACCGTTAAGGTTGACGTCGCACCTTTTGATTTCATTGCCGGGCCCATCTTTGCTTGGCGGTGCCCTTCCGCTTCTTCCAAAACATTACGCGTTGATCTTTGGGACGGGCGGTGGCCTTCTCAAGCAACTTGGGTTTCCCCGGAGATTTATATAGTGATTCATGTAGTTTGTAGTAATCACACGCACAGACAGTGCCTCATCATTGTTCCTCAGAAGTGCAGACCTTCTCAGCCTTAAGCAGCCCTAGGCAGCCCCTAGGCCTTAGGCAGCTGATCAAGCTGTCAAGTTTGATAGCAACCCAGTGGTCTTGAGAGGGAACGTGCTCAACAGCGTGTGCCTGGTTCCTCGCGCCCGTTCTGTGCTTGCGTGGCGAGCTCAAAGTCATCTCTGACTCGGCGGGTTGCTGGCCGCTGCTCCACTCAAGCTGCAGAAGCACCCTGTGGGGTGAATAGCTCTGGATCTTCACCAGCACCAGCTTCTATAAAGGGGTGGGCAGCAGGAGAGGTGTACAGCCTTGCTCTACGATATGCTCGCTTTTTGTCTTTCATTCGAGCCATGTGTAAGGTTGAGCTGTAAGTGTATAATCTAGGGTATGTACCCGGGCCATGTCTGTCTGAGTAATGCAATATGCAACCTGGCAAATAGGAAACAATCACCGGTGTGCATCTCAGGAGCAGCATCGGTACCTGCTACGTCACATCCTGTCGTTGTGCTGGCTGCAGCTGTTGCTCTACGCTCCTGGAGCCAATGTGCTTACCCCGCCCAGATACATGTCGCTACTCCGCTCCTACTACTTGACAGCTTTACAGTATATCTTTCGAGGACGTCTTGCATGCAACTCACAACCCCCATGTCGGGATCGGCCGAGGGTCCAGATTAAGTTGTGTAGTTGTGTAGTAGTGTAGGGAGATTTCATGTCAGCAGGTAAGCCGCGACTAATCCCTAGTTTAGGGATGCAACAACTAGAGAGAAAGGGGTTCGTCATTCCAAAATGCATGAACGCTACAGTTACAAGATAATGAAAACATTTGCCCCAGACCCATGCAAGACCAATAAGAAATGTGCATACAGAGTTGAAACTAATCTGTTCCTGCCAGTATGTGCTGTAGACAAGCTCCCTCCACGAACTGACCACAATGCCCCGGACATGGCGCCAAGCAAGGCAGTGTCCCCAATGGAGCAACAAGCTAGCTCCTAGCTGAATGTCAGCTCATTGCGCCATTGCTTCTATGCTGGGGGTAGAGCTTGTGGTGCCCGGATGATCTGTAACAAAGCTGACCCGACCACCTGCAATTGAAAGGAGGTGGAACAGCATTCAGGTAGGTCTACCAGACAAAGCTGCACGGGGCGCAGCAGTGATGGTTGCGAACGCCTCGACACTTAAGGTGTACCCACCACGAAGAGGAAGAAGCCGAGCATGACGGGGCCAACAGGTAGCTTTTCCTTCTTAACCTGCACACCGCGACCTGTGCAAGTTAGCTTCGGCAGGCTAGAGCACATATCGAAGCACTACAGCTGGGACAGCTGGCGATCTCAACGCACCGTGCTGGTCTCGGCCACTGCCCCGCGCTTGTGGATGTTCTGGTGAAACTTGCTGGTCTTGGCGTTAGCGATGCGCTTTGAGGTGGTCTGTGAACGAAATTTCTAGACTAATTGCTAAAGCAGCCCAGACCGGGTTCCTTGTTGCTCCGTCCGTGCCCTCACCATCTTACTAGCGCGGAGGAGTGCACGTAAGCAACAGAGGTGGTCTCCTGTGCTACAGTCGAGAACCTCTCTTGTCGTCTGGTAGCACTAGTTGTATGTATGTACGATTGTCCTGCGTTCCTGCGAATATAACCGTGCCACCCTTCTCACATACACTTTTCGCGACATGCACAGTTTCTGCCTACTAAGCAACTTCTCTCTTGCTTCGTGGCACGCGACATGAAAGCCATTGGTGGCTAACAAGCTGCGGGTGATCAGCAGTGTCCCTGCCAATAAGGTTGGTTAACCCACGAGCACAAGTATACATACTCACATCTTAAACGGTGTCTCAGGAGCAGGATAACTATAACTAGTCATCATTGGATACGTATCACTTCATTTGTTATTCCTTGGCTTTCAAATGCACCTTCCCCTGAGCACTCTGGGAGATTTACTAATTGTAAAAGCAGCCTGAGGGCTGAGGTGAGTAACCCGTACCCAGCCAGTATGTGTGTCAGTGTGTGTGCCACAATGCTTGTCTTTGCCATGACTGGACGTGAGCTCACAATGTGTCTCTCCTTGTGTGCCTTGGCTGCAGACTCTCAAGGGTGCCAAGGTACGCTGCAACTCGGCTGCCACAGGTCGCCCACTGGCCCTGGCCTATGGGGCAGCACGCTTCAGTGGCAGTGGCAGCATTGGCAGCAAGGGTGTGCCTGTCAAGCAGATGCAACGGGAGGCATGCAAGCAGTTCCCCGGGCGTGTGGTGCTGGTGCATGAGTTCCGGACCAGCAGGGTCAGCTCTGCCCGCACCAACGTGGTGGCAGGTCAAGCAGAATCCTTCAGGTGAGAGACCTCAGGGGCATTTGCATTGATGGAGTGCAGTCATTACATAGCTGCATAACAGCCTCACACACCAGCCTAGACTGTGCCCTGCACCGTTTAGACTAGACATGGCTTGACTTAACACTTGGTTTGGCACGGAAGGGTCTTACAAGTGAGCATTGACATATGTCGCCTTGCAGGTGGCTGCACCCGGTGCGCAGCATGGCGATGCGGTCCCGGATCCGGGGCCTGATGTGCTCAACAAGCAACGGCATCAGGTTCTACGACCGAGACGTGTCAGCCGCGCTGAACATCGCCCGCATTGCAGCCGGGCCGGGCCGCCCTCGCGAGCTCAGCAGCTGGCTGGGCCGCCCCGCCATGCCTAACCCAGGCAGACCAGGCCAGGAGTGGGTGCAAGTGCGCGACAGAGGCCTGCTGCGGAAGTGGCAGCGGCGGCACCAGCGGCAGCGATAGTGACATGTGTATCATGCCATGAGCCAAACAAACAAACAAACAATACGATTGCCCCTTACAAAGAGGATGTGTGTGCGCTAGAGTGTGCATAGGGTAGGGCTCTAGCGAATAGGTTAGGGACACGTAGGGTAGGTCCCGACTCCTAGGTTAGGGACACACACCGGTCCCTCACTGTTGTGGAGAAGTGTAGGGGCTTCACAGGAGAGGGATACAGCATGGTTGATATATCCATTCAGATATATCTACTGTCATACAGGTAGTTGTATGCAGAGCTGAGCACTATGGAACCGCAAAAGCAGCTCAGACCGGGTTCCTTATTGCCCCGTCCCTGCTCACCATCTTTGTAGCGCGGAGGAATGCACGTAAGCAGTGAGCGGTCGAGAACCTCTATTGTCGTCTGGTAGCACTAGTTCAACAGTCTATGTACGATCGTCCTGCGTTCCTGCGAATATGACCGTGCCACCCTTCTCACATACACTTTTCGCACAGTTTCTGCCTACTAAGCAACTTCTCTCTTGCTTTGTGGCACGCGACATGAAAGCCATTGGTGGCTAGCAAGCTGCCGGTGATCAGCAGTGTCCCTGCCAATAAGGTTGATCCCACGAGCACAAGTATACATGCTCACATCTTAAACGGTGTCTCAGGAGCAGGATAACTATAACTAGTCATCATTGGATATGTATCACTTCATTTGTTATTCCTTGGCTTTCAAATGCACGCCATCATGTCGCATAATGCACGCCATCATGCACGCCATCATGTGACGTGCAGCAGCCACAATGATGCTGTGCCTAGCGGACGTGCTCCCGACGCACATCGACGAGGTGTTCACAGGCCCGCACCCCCGTAATCTGCATTGTTCCTCCTTCCATGCACATCATGTGCTACGCTGCAGGCCCTTAATGTAGCCGTGCTGCAAGAAGCCGTCGATCGCCTTGGCCAATTTCAGGCTCAGGTCAGAGCCCAGCTAGCCTAACTGTTATTTCTGCAGGATTCGTATGCTGCATTGCGCTGCTGTTTCACCATACACATGCTTGGAGAGCATGGTATGCTGTCCGCAGGCCCGAGCCCAGTTGTTCTGCAGGCTCCAGCAGCAATGCCAGGCTGGCCCCGATCAGCTGGATGCAGCGCTGGAGGAGCTGTGTGGTTGCGCAGGGACGCTGCTGCCTGACAGCCCTGAGGCAGTGCTGGCGCAGTATGCCGCACACTTCAGGTGAGCAAGGCTGGCCGAGCATGGCGGTGTAAACAGAGCACCTCAGCCAAGAACTGGGACACAGGTACCAAGTGTGGGGTGTGGCAGCGACCAGGGTGCTGTGCGACAGCCTGCGCCACACTCATAGCGAGAGGCAGGAGGTCGACTCCCTCAGCCACCCAGCCCTGACGCCCTCAGCCAGGAGGTTGTGTAACATGGAAGCAGATCTTCAGCACAGCAGCATTGCTTTGGGACCAGGCTAGATAGGGGCGGGCGGTGTGCGCGGCACACCAGCGGGAGCATCAGTGCCAGGGCTGCATGAGATGGCCATGCAGAAGTTGGCCCCCTGCATCAATGTGGAACCTTACATGCATTGGCTGGGGAGATCATCATTATCATCATCATCAGCAGCAGCAGGTGTCACGCCCGTCAGTAGTGCAAGGAGGGCCTTGTGTTGCAGGCAATGCTCTCAGGGCGCTGCTCCTTAGCCCCAGCAGGCAGGGGGCTGCGACACTGCGCTGCAGCAGCCCCTCAGCCTTGGTCGCCTTGCCTCCAACCTCTTGCATACTACTCGGGTTCCAAACCAGGTGCTGCCAGGGTGAACGGATAGCCTTCCTCCAGCTGCCAACCTCTGGCAAGGCTGCTCCGCCCCTCTCCAGTTGGATGCGGGATGTGGCAGTTCGCTGTTCTGCAGGTGCAGCTAGGCCATCTGAGCAGCGGGCTGTCAAGGCATGGCAGGGCCAGGGTGCTGCCCCCATCCTCAAGGCTCCCAGCCACCCTGCACCTGCAAACCCTGCACCTGCAAACCCTGCACCTGCAAACCCTGCACCTGCAAACCCTGCACCTGCAAACCCTGCACCTGCACCCTGCACCCTGCACCTGCAAACCCTGCACCTGCAAACCCTGCACCTGCACCCTGCACCCTGCACCTGCAAACCCTGCACCTGCAAACCCTGCACCTGCAAACCCTGCACCTGCAAACCCTGCACCTGCAAACCCTGCACCTGCACCTGCAAACCCTGCACCTGCACCTGCAAACCCTGCACCTGCAAACCCTGCACCCTGCACCCTGCACCTGCAAACCCTGCACCTGCAAACCCTGCACCTGCAAACCCTGCACCTGCACCCTGCACCCTGCACCTGCAAACCCTGCACCTGCAAACCCTGCACCTGCACCCTGCACCCTGCACCTGCAAACCCTGCACCTGCAAACCCTGCACCTGCAAACCCTGCACCTGCAAACCCTGCACCTGCAAACCCTGCACCTGCACCTGCAAACCCTGCACCTGCACCTGCAAACCCTGCACCTGCACCTGCAAACCCTGCACCTGCACCCTGCACCCTGCACCTGCAAACCCTGCACCTGCACCCTGCACCTGCAAACCCTGCACCTGCAAACCCTGCACCCTGCACCCTGCACCTGCAAACCCTGCACCTGCAAACCCTGCACCTGCACCCTGCACCTGCAAACCCTGCACCTGCAAACCCTGCACCCTGCACCCTGCACCTGCAAACCCTGCACCTGCAAACCCTGCACCCTGCACCCTGCACCTGCAAACCCTGCACCTGCAAACCCTGCACCTGCAAACCCTGCACCTGCAAACCCTGCACCTGCAAACCCTGCACCTGCAAACCCTGCACCTGCACCTGCAAACCCAGCCTATCCTGACCCCTGACAAATCCTGGCCCCTGACAAACCCTGGGTTCACACCTCCCCCAGTCCCCTCTGCTGCTAAGCCACGCCTCAGTTGTTCCAGGCGCAGCCCTCCCTGTCACCTCTCACCACTCCACGCAGGCCATCATGGCCACCATGCACCTGTCCAGGCACGTCAGGCAGCCACACCTGGCTGGCGGTCTAAGCAGTGCTTCATGGGCTGTGTGGTCCTATGCTGCTCCTCTTGCTGCACCCGCCCCGCCGCAGCCCCCCACGCTGCCCCCAGGCCATTCCCAGGCACCCACGCAGCACCCCTCCCCTCACACTGCTGTGCTGGGTGGTGTGTTGCGCAGGCATCTCTGCAGCCAGCTGGCAGCCCTGAGCTCAGCGCAGGCTGAGGGGGCAGCCACTGCTGACCTGGAGCAGCAGCTGCAGGAGGTGCTGCAGCTTATGACGGCAGGTGGGCAGCGCCTGGGGTGAGGGGGGGGTCGCGGCAGCAGCTGGGGCCGTGAGGGGAGGGGGCGGAGGCAGCAGGCGGGAGCCAAGGGAGCAGCAGCGGCAGGAAGGGCAGCAGGGGGAGAGGGAAGGGGGTAACAGGAAGAAGGGGCAGGGAGGTGGCATGGGGCCTTCCTCTAAGCTGTGGTCCTGGTGGTCCTGCACATATCGTCGACTACCCCTCCCAACCTGGTGATCCTGGTGGTCCTGGTAATCCTGGGCACATGAGTCGACTACCCCTCCCAACCCGCTGCACAGTGCCTGCATTGCCTTGTTCCCCCACCCCTACCCCTACCCCTACCCCCTGCACCCTACCCCTACCTCTACCCCTACACCCTGCACTTCCCTGCACCCTGCTCCTCACAGGCCAGCTGAGCGAGGCAGCCTGGGGCCTGGCCCGGCTGCAGCGTACCCTCCAAGAGCAGCAACAGCAGCTACAGCAGCAGCAGCAGCAGCAGGAGGGTGAGGGGGCCGCCCCTGGGGCCAGGTCAGCGGCCTGGCAGGGCCTGGCAGCACGGCTGCAGCAGTGTGAGGAGGACATGAAGCAGGTGAGGCGCTGACAGGGGCTAGGCTGAGGCTGAGTCACCGCCTTACCTACCTCACATCCAGCCCTACACCACACCCAGGTCATACCGGATCATCCTCTGGCCTTTTTTGACAAGGTCACACGCCCAGAGGCGGATGCCCCAGGGGGTGTCAGCTAGGCTGGCTGCTCCTGCAGCCCCCCCAAGCAGCTGCCCCACCCAGACCTACCACTGCCCTGCTGCCCCTGCACTGCCCCCTGCCCTGGCTGCCCTTGTCCCAGGCATTGACTCACGCAGTGTCCCAACTGGTGCGCTTGGACCCCCCCACCTCCGCCCTAGCCCCCTCCCTCTCCCCCTCCCCCTGGCCCCGCCGCCTGCTGGTCGCTTCCCACACCCAGCCCTCCCTTGGCTCCCCCTGCGGCGCTGCCCCGGCTGCGGAGGTCTGGGCTGCCCTGGCTGCCCGGGGCGAGCTGCAGTCCCAGCTGCAGGGCGTGGCCCAGCTGGTGCTGGGGGTAGGTGCTGCCTGAGCTGCTCCAGGGGCGGTGCACCACCCAGCTCAGCTGTGAAGGGCGGCAGGCTCAGGGAGCAGGGGAGGGGCTGCAGGGTGGAGGGGCGGGGGCCGGGGCAGCAGCTGCACGTGCTCAGCTGGCAGGAGGCTGAAGGGACGGGACAGGCGTGCCCTCCTGAGGCTGCATGCCGCAAGGTGATGGGGAGGGAGGAGGGAGGAGGGAGGAGGGAGGAGGGAGGAGGGAGGAGGGAGGAGGGAGGAGGGAGGAGGGAGGAGGAGGGGAGGAGGGAGGGAGGAGGGAGGGAGGAGGGAGGAGGGAGGAGGGAGGGTAGGCCAGGGCTTGAGGACAGGGGCAGGCGGTGAGGTAGTAGGTATATGAGTATGAAGTTTGGAGTGAGGTTGAGCAAGGTTAGGCATGCAGCCTAGCAGCCCCCCCCCACTGAGCCCCCCTCCCTCCCCACCTCTGCTGCATGCAGGTGCTGCAGCTGCTTGCAGACCACGCCCTGGGCCTAGAGCCTGGGCTGGTGCGGGTGCTAGGGGACGTGCTGTGGCGGCCCCTGGCTGACCTGTACCTCTGCCTGGTGCTGGAGCCAGCTGCTGCCACGGCCCTGGACCAGGTTCTGGGACCTGCAGGGGCGGGGGCGGTGGAGCGGGGGGCGGGAGCGGGGGGGTGAGGAGGGCGGGGGGGTCAGCCTGCAGCTCTCTGGGCTGCTGGCTTGGCTGCTGGCTTGGCTCGGTGTGATGTGTTGCTGGAGGCGGCTCAGGGGCTGGAGGAGTGGGCGGAGAGCATGGAGCTACTGGAGGGTGAGGTGGGGGCGGGGAGGGGAGGGGGGGGGGGGGGCATGGGGACAGGGCTGGGGGGCCAGCAAGTGTGGGGGGGGGCAAGGGGGACCATGGCCCTGCTGGCTGGGCCCTTAGATCCACCTAACCCATGGACCCCCCCCACACTCCCCTTACGCCCTCTCAGCCCTCCAGCTGGAGAGTTCAGCGGGGTCTACAGCCGTCCTCTCACCCCATAGGCAGTGACGGGTCACGCTCACAGAGAACATGGCGGGGTCCAAGGCCCTCAGCTCATAGGCCGGGACGGGCCGTGCAGTCGACTCAAGCAGCTTGGCGGATGGGGCACACAAGCAAGACCCACTCGTGCTGCATACTGTAAAAACATGCTGCCCCCCTCACCCCCTTTACTCCCATAATCTCCCCCTTTACATCCTTCTCCATCCCTCCCACCCCCCTCATCCCCCCCTCACCTCCCCCCCTCACCCCCCACCACTGAGCAGCTCTCACCTCACCTCGCCCTGACCTCATCCCCCCACACCCCGCACCCCATTCGCCATTGTAGCCAAGTCGATGTTGGTGTCAGCGTTCCCCCCCTTCACCCCCCCTGACCCCCCCCCCTCCCCCAGGACCTCCCCAGACCTGCCCCAGCCCTGACCTGGTGCCCTGCTATGCAGAGGCGTACCTGGCGCCTGCTGCTGCTGCCCGGCTGCAGCAGCTGGTGGGGCGGGGTGCAGCAGGCCCCCCTGGAGGCCGCCCGCACAGCCCTGGGGAGGGACGGCCTTGACGGGGAGGTGCTGGTGAAGCGGGTGAGGCAGGGCTGAGCACGGCAAGGCCAAGGCAAGGCCAGGGCGGCGCCGTGCAGTCTCACAAGGGGGGCGGCTGTTGTTGAAGGTTGATGAGCATAAAGCGCTGACATGGGACTGTGACTTAGCAGCGCTGGCCAGTTTGGGGCTGGGTGGTTGTTGAGCATGCCCATTTACTAGACCAGAGATCTGCCTGCCGACTGGCTCCCCCAGCCTGATTGCTGGTGTGAACCTGCCTCCTGTTTGGGACGACTCCTACCTCATCGCGCTGCTGCTGCATTCGGTCACGGCTGTCGTGCCAGCTTGTCACCATTGCTGCCACCGCAACAGGGTCCATTTCCCTCCCTCCCTCCCTCCCTCTCTCCCTCCCTCCCTCCCTCCTCCCTCCCTCCCTCCCTCCCTCCCTCCCTCCCTCCCTCCCTCCCTCCCTCCCTCCCTCCCTCCCTCCCTCCCTCCCTCCCTCCCTCCCTCCCTCCCTCCCTCCTCCCTCCCTCCCTCCCTCCCTCCCTCCCTCCTCCCTCCCTCCTCCCCTCCCTCCCTCCCTCCCTCCCTCCCTCCCTCCCTCCCTCCCTCCCTCCCTCCCTCCCTCCCTCCCTCCCTCCCTCCCTCCCTCCCTCCCTCCCCTCCCTCCCTCCCTCCCTCCCTCCCTCCCTCCCTCCCTCCTCCCTCCCTCCCTCCCTCCCTCCCTCCCTCCCTCCCTCCCTCCCTCCCTCCCTCCCCTCCCTCCCTCCCTCCCTCCCTCCCTCCCTCCCTCCTCCCTCCCTCCCTCCCTCCCTCCCTCCCTCCCTCCCTCCCTCCCTCCCTCCCTCCTCCCCCTCCCTCCCGCCCTCCCGCCCCTCGCCCTCGCCCTCGCCGCCGCTCCCGCCCTCCCGCCCTCCCGCCCTCCGCCCTCCCGCCCTCCCGCCCTCCGCCCCCGCCCTCCCGCCCTCCCGCCCTCGCTCGCCCTCGCCCTCGCCCTCGCCCTCGCCCTCGCCCTCGCCCTCGCCCTCGCCCTCGCCCTCGCCCTCGCCCTCGCCCTCGCCCTCGCCCGCGCCCTCGCCCTCGCCCTCGCCCGCGCCCCCGCCCTCGCCCGCGCCCGCCGCCCTCGCCCTCGCCCTCGCCCGCCGCCCTCGCCCTCGCCCTCGCCCTCGCCCTCGCCCTCGCCCTCGCCCTCGCCCTCGCCCTCGCCCTCGCCCTCGCCCGCGCCGCCCGCCCCGCCCGCTCGTTAGCACGTGCCCTCAAGCTGGCTGCGCCCTGCTTGCTTCCAGGTGGGTCGCCCTCTGCCCTTGGATGCCCCCTTCTGCACCCAGCTGCTTTCCCGGCCAGCTCAAGGGGTGGCAGGCAGAGGACCCCCCCTGTGGCCTGCTGCTCCCCCCCCCTGACCTCCCTGAACCCCCAGCCCTCACCTGGTGCAGAGGGTGCTGCAGGGGGGGGGCGCTGCTGCTGAGGCAGGGCTGGGGGGAGAGGCAGGCAGCAGGGGCGGGGGGTGGCTGCCCGCTGGGTGCCGAGGGGGAGAGCAGTGTGGGTCAGGGGGCGGCGGAGCTGGCGGAGCTCATGACCCACACCCTGCACCAAGCCTGGGCTTGTGGTAGGTTCGGGAAGGAGGGTGGGAGGGCAGGGTGAAGGGGCAGGGGTGAGGGGGGGCAGGGGCGAGGGGGCAGGGGTGAGGGGCAAAGTTTCTTGCCTAACCGGTTGCAGCTGCCTGTCCTTTTGACACTGTCCCTACCACTGTTGCTCCTGCCGCTGCTGCTGCTCAGTGCTGGCAGCCCCCGCCCCTGCATTGCCACAGGTCACCCCTCAGCTGCATCTGCCCTAGTGGCTGCGGTGCGCAGCATGGCGGTGATGGCGCGCTGCCTGCCCCTGGCCCTGCCCACTGAGCAGCAGGCGCTGCATGCGGTGCCCCGCCTGGCCCTGCTGCGCCACAATGCCCTGCGCCACCTGGCCGCAACCCTGTTAGTAGCAACAGCGGTGAGCAAGGGAGGTGGGGGGGTAGCTGGGGGCGCAGCCTCGAGGGGGGGC
>JASKMD010000008.1:16134258-16171590 GCA_030144725.1 Haematococcus lacustris | reverse complement strand
CTGCAGGGGGGGGCGCTGCTGCTGAGGCAGGGCTGGGGGGAGAGGCAGGCAGCAGGGGCGGGGGGTGGCTGCCGCTGGGTGCCGAGGGGGAGAGCAGTGTGGGTCAGGGGGCGGCGGAGCTGGCGGAGCTCATGACCCACACCCTGCACCAAGCCTGGGCTTGTGGTAGGTTCGGGAAGGAGGGTGGGAGGGCAGGGTGAAGGGGCAGGGGTGAGGGGGGCAGGGGCGAGGGGGCAGGGGTGAGGGGCAAAGTTTCTTGCCTAACCGGTTGCAGCTGCCTGTCCTTTTGACACTGTCCCTACCACTGTTGCTCCTGCCGCTGCTGCTGCTCAGTGCTGGCAGCCCCGCCCCTGCATTGCCACAGGTCACCCCTCAGCTGCATCTGCCCTAGTGGCTGCGGTGCGCAGCATGGCGGTGATGGCGCGCTGCCTGCCCCCTGGCCCTGCCCACTGGAGCAGCAGGCGCTGCATGCGGTGCCCCGCCTGGCCCTGCTGCGCCACAATGCCCTGCGCCACCTGGCCGCAACCCTGTTAGTAGCAACAGCGGTGAGCAAGGGAGGTGGGGGGTAGCTGGGGGCGCAGCCTCGAGGGGGGCCCACAGGGGAGGGGGCAGGGGGCCCCCGGCCCTGGTAGGTGCTTGCAATAGGGGCCGCCAGCCCACTGCCGATCCCCTACCCTTCCACTACTGATGGCCCCGTCCTTGGACCCTTCCACCCTGCTCTGCCCTAACTCCTATCCTTTACGCCTTTGAGCCGTGCCCTGCTGACCTGACCTGCTGACCTGCTGACCTGCTGGCCCGTGTGAAGGTGTACAGCCCGGGGCTGGAGGCGGTTAGTGGGGCCCCTGTGGGTCTGCTGGAGCAGGCGCTGCTGCTGCGTCATGCGGCTGCTGCCTGCCTCCAGGATCAGGTGCAGGCCCAGGTGAGGCTGCTGTCGCTGGTGCAGCTGCTGGTGGATGCAGCAGCAGCAGCAGCAGCAAGAGCCTGGCACGTGACATAAGCCTTGCCAGGGCTGTCTGCTTGCTGCCCTGCTGCTTGCTTTGGGCCAGGTTGCGGTGTTGCAGGAGCTGCTGGGGGGGCTGCAGGGGCTGAGCAGTCTTGGGGTGCGGGCCAGGGGGGCAGGCGCAGCCAAGGCAGGGCTGGCCCTTCGCAAGGTCATCAACCAGGTGGGGTCAGGGAGCTGGGTGGTGGGCAGATTCGGGGCTGGCAGGGGCGGGGGGGGCCAGGCTGGAGGGGGGCGGGGCGGGGCGGGGCGGGGCGGGGCGGGGCGGGGCGGGGCGGGGCGGGGCGGGGCGGGGCGGGGCGGGGCGGGGCGGGGCGGGGCGGGGCGGGGCGGGGCGGGGCGGGGCGGGGCGGGGCGGGGGCGGGGCGGGGCGGGGCGGGGCGGGGCGGGGCGGGGCGGGGCGGGGCGGGGCGGGGCGGGGCGGGGCGGGGCGGGGCGGGGCGGGGCGGGGCGGGGCGGGGCGGGGCGGGGCGGGGCGGGGCGGGGCGGGGCGGGGCGGGGCGGGGGCGGGGCGGGGCGGGGCGGGGCGGGGCGGGGCGGGGCGGGGCGGGGCGGGGCGGGGCGGGGCGGGGGCGGGGCGGGGCGGGGCGGGGCGGGGCGGGGCGGGGCGGGGCGGGGCGGGGTAAGGAAACTGTTTGAGACTGCCGCCCCTGCTGGCCCTGAGTCGCTGGCTGGGTCAGTGCCAGGTGCCCCCTGGGGTGCGTCTGTAGCAAGGGGAGACCCCCAAGGGGTGCGTCTGCACCCACACTGCTGCCTGCCTGGCCAGCACGGTAGTAAGCCCCGTAGTCAGCCTGCCCAGCAACAGCAGCCGGCCCCAGCTACCCTCGCCACCGTCACATGGCTACCCTGCACAGCCCGATGTCAGGTTCAACCACAGGTTGGCATGAGGTTGCCGGGCCTGGGCTGTGCTGATTGGGGTGGTAGCATTACTTGAATTGTTTGATATTATTTATCATATCGTGCTCTCCCTTTCAATTCATGAGGCCCCGAAAAAGGAAGTTTTGCGGATGTGGATGTGCTTATAGATAATTTAGACAGTCATCCCTTGCATAAAATGTCAATCCTCCATGGTTTACACACTTCTTGCACTGGTCACCAAGTCAAGCCACCCGGTCACCAAGTCAAAGCCACTGTGCAAGATAGGGCTAGATAGGGCACTGAACCTCCCCCATGAAGTCGTGGTGCTCCTGTGGCTGCTTGCAGTGCCGGCATATCTCTTCATGATCCTCTGAACACTCAAACTTGCGTGCCCTAGCACTCAAACTTGCGTGTCCTAGCGGCCAGCCTCCCGAGTTGTTGCCCTAGCTTGGCCAGCCACCCCAGCTGCTGCCCCAGCTTGGCCAGCCACCCCGGCAGCTGAATTGGTGCGGCCAGCCATCCAGGCTGCTGCCCCAGCCTGGCCAACCACCCCAAAAGCTGACTTCATGTGGCCAGCTACCCCGGCTGATAACTTGCCAACTACCCACCCCTCGCTACTGGCACTGCTATCGTCGCTGTTGCTGTTGTCGCCGTTGCGCCAGCACTAGCGCCAACACTAGCGTTGCTGGTGCTGGCGCTGCTGCTGGTGCTGCACACCAACCGTCCCGGTTCGGCTGGTGGGAGGAGGCGTGCTTGGCGACGCGGCAGGGTTGCGGGTTAGCAGCAGCCCGATGCTGAACAACTTGCGAGGTCTGCCCGGCCCACGCTTCTCGACAGCCGCATCTTCACGATCGAGAGCCCTGTGATGGAGCATCATCGTGTCGGTGAACCTAGTTAGTAGATTCTTGGCTGCGTCGTCGGCAATGATGCCACGGACAACGAAGTACAAGCGGACAACCAACTACACAGGTTAAAGGATTGTTTGGCAACTTCGCGATCACATTGTTTACTCTTTGGCGGTTTCGTGAGGTCAAAACAATTAGTCGCGGACGTGAATGAAAGGGAGAGTATGGTATTGTCAGCCAATGGAGTGTGTCACAAACGTGGTGTGGGCAGGTACTGCACAGCCTGAGCCGCCTGGGCCGAGTGCTGGTGGAGCTGTTGGCGCCCGAGCCCCTGGTGCAGGTAGGGTCTAAAGCCAGTGAGGGACTCATAGAATAAGAAGATGGTCTACACCGCTAAGGCCCTTGAGCTGCTTGGCTAACCATCTGCCCCGCCCTGAGCAACACACACCACCGCATTTGCCTGCTGACACAGGGCGGTGCTCAGGCTCCAGCCTCCACCGCCGTGACTCCCACCCCTGCATGCCCGCAAGGCCCTTGTCTGCATGCGCACAGCACTGCCTCGCTAGCACTCTGCTGACACGCTGCCGACACCGCGCTGACACCGTGCTGCCACAACTACCCTGTCTGACCTAATGCGGTGCTGGTCTGGTTGCTGGAGGTCTGGTCATCCCAGACATGCTGTCATGCTCTGTGGTTGCCAGTCGCCATGGCTTTGCGTGACTGAGGCTGTTGTTGGGGTGTGTGTGCTGACCTAGCCTGGCCTGCCCTGCCTTGTGCACTGGCCTGGATGCGCAGGTGTGCAGCGAGGTGCTAGGGGCCGTGTGCAGCAGCGTGGTGGGGGACGTCATGGCCAAGGCGTGAGTCACTCTTCACTTCTCACCTGCAACTTCTCCTACTAGAGCCATACTGCCCCTGCCCCTGCCCCTGCCCCTGCCCCTGCCCCTGCCCCTGCCCCTGCCCCTGCCCCTGCCCCTGCCCCTGCCCCTGCCCCTGCCCCTGCCCCTGCCCCTGCCCCTGCCCCTGCCCCTGCCCCTGCCCCTGCCCCTGCCCCTGCCCCTGCCCCTGCCCCTGCTCCTGCCCCACCCCACCCCTTTCTGCCACTGCTGCTCCCCCGCTGGCCTCCACCCGTTGTCCCCTGTGGCCTGTGGCCCTGTGGGTTGCAGGGACCTGGGTGTTGAGGACTGCAAGGAGCTGCAGCTGCTGCTGGGCCCTCTGGCCACAGACTGCCTGACCGCACTGCTGCCCGGGGCTCCTCACAGCGCCGCAGACCCTGCTCAGGACCCTCAGCTGTCAGGCCTGCCGCTGCACCTGGTGGGCTTAGGACCAGGCCTATCACACTAATGTACTCGCCCCTGACCTCTGACACCATGCCGGGCACCAACTCTTCCACCTCCACCACCACCACCACCACTCCCGCCGCTACTCATGCTACTTCTACCACCATGCCACCACCACTACTATCACCACGCTCATCATGCTCCTTCTACCACCATCACCACAACCATCAACACCACAACCACCACCACCACCAGCAGTGCCACAACTCATGCCACTGAGCACCTCCACTGACTACACATTCAGCACTATCCACAGCACCACAGCTGTATCATCCTAGCCAGCAGTGCAGGCAAGGCCTGGGTGTGGCAAGGGCAGGCAGGCAAGGGCAGTGCAGGCAAGGGCAAGGGCTAACCCCTCCCAGCCCACCAGCCCTGGCTCGCAGCTGTGGGGTCCAGGTGCAGCTGTTGCCACCAGGAGCTGTCAGCAGGGCCTGACTGGGTGCTGCTGTGAGGCCTGACTAGAAGCGTGGTGCCACACTGCCGCTGATACTGCTTGCCGTCAAGCCACAAGCCCCACGCCGCCTAGCAGCGGGACCCCATCACCCGCCTTCCCACCGCAGCCTACCTGCTTGCCCACTGCCCATGGTCCGGCATGGTCACACATGGTCCCTTATGATCACGCACAGCCACGCATGGTCACAGCTTGCCCATGGTCCCACACCCAAGATGTCCCTGTGTGGCACCCCTTGTGTGCGACACCCCTTGTGTGGCTGACAAGCTGCCTGGCATGCCATGCTGTGCCATCCGTTTTTGTGCTCCTTTACCGTGCATGGCTGGCTGCTTATCTTGCTACCCTCACCACCACCACCATCACCACCACCACTCAGGCTCCTCAGCACAACCATAGCCTTTCGCCTGTTTGCCCCTACAACCTGCTTGGTTGGCTGCTGGGACGTCTACCTGCCTGGCTGCCTGTCCAGCTGCACGCTTGCGTGTTGGGTCGCTGCACGCCACTGCGCAAGCTGCGCACCCTGACCCAGCTGCTGGATGCACCAATGCGGGACATTGTGGCACTGTGGGAGCAGAGGGAGCTGCAGGTGGGCTGCCTGCGGGAGGTCAGGTTGGGACGGAGGGAAGGTAGGGAAGGAACGGTGGGAGCAGAGGTGAGGATGTAAGATAGTTAAAAAGGGGCAGGGTGGGTTGGGCATTTGGACAGAAGGAAGGGGATATTGCGGGTCGTGGATTGAAGGGTTGGAGGAGGGGAGAAGGGAGGTAGGGAAGGAGCGGCAGGAGTGGAGATGTGGGACGATGTGTAGCAAGTGGGACAGGCACAGGATGGGTAGGGCATCCGGACAGGAGGAGGGGAGCGGGAAATGCGTTAGGTGGATGAACAGGTAAAAGACGGATCGTGGCAGATCAGGTCGAGGACAGACTGGGGAACATTGCGAAAACATGTACGCGTTTGGTGTGGCCATCGCGCCGTGCGTGCAGGCAGCTGGTTTTGACCCTGACGACGTGCAACACTTGCTGTGCGCACTATTCGAAGCCTCCGAGTACAGGCGAGACGCGCTTGCGAGGGTGGCGGCGTCCTCGTGGTGAAATTAGTTCGCCATGTTATGATTGGCGTCATCCACTACCCCCTCTGTGCATCTTGTGCATGTGCGATCAATGAAAGTAACCCCCTCAAACCGAGTCTTCCCCAAGTCCCCAAATCGCTGTTGCCTAACCTGAACCTAGTCAACTTGCGGCAACTGCGGCAGCCTTGCTTGACACCTTGGTCCGGAGTCACTTGGGGGGTGCGGTGGGGGCCATCTATCAGCACATAGCTATCATCCCTATACAGGCCCTTCAAGCAGGCAAGCAAGGGCTGTGGCAGCTTCAATACTTGTTGTTCACCAGCTGTCAGAGACTACCTGTCGGTGCTTCACCAGGGCCTGTTCCAACAGTGAGCTAGTTAGACAAGTCGAGAGCAGTGTTATGCAAGGCTCATGTGCTATCACTACTTCACACACGGGGCGCTTGCGTCGTGGACATATCAGGGACTTAGCAACACTATCGAAGCGGAGTAGCCGTCCTGTGGTGTGCATCAGCACGCCATCCCACCGGAGTGCCGGCAACAATTTGCCGTCCGAGGCAAAGTGAGGCAAAAGTGAGGTCCAATACTGTAGACTTCGCTAAAGCAGGATTTACAAATACCTAGCGTCAGTGCACCGATGTGCGCCACACATTACAGCCAGGACCTCATCGTGATTCTTTGAACATCGTTAGTGACTAGGTGAATCCTAGTCTTAGCTCTGGCCTCTTTGACATCCATACATCATACATCATACATCATAAATCATAGACCATACATCATACATCCCCAACAACAACGGCATGGCACTAGCTAGCCACACATCAACCTGATAACATTATGCATAGCAAGGGTGCAACATCTCAAGACGCCAGTGCGCCACCTACAGTGCTGCCAGTCGTGCTGGAGCCACAGCCAGTCAGCATGCAAGCACAACTACAAGTCGAGGTTCCCCTACTTATTGTTCATAGCCTATCAGACACGATCTGTCATGGCTCCACCAGGACCAGGACATGCAATAAGCAAGTCAGGCCAGTCAAAAGCAGCGTTAGGCAGGGCTCATGTGCTGCACGGCATGCCGGCAAGATGTGCCATATGATAGCGTTCACAGTGGTGCGGGCAGAGATGATGATGCTGCTGCTGCACCACTTCTGGACCCACACACTTGGCTTTCCCATGCCGGTGTGTACCTTATGCCAGGTGGCGCTTGATGAAGCCCATGACGCCCCCTATCTTAGCATTGCCCCCCTGCAGGCAGGCAGCAGACAGGGGCACTGCAGGATGCGCCAGGGGTGGGCAGCGGTAAGGGCAGGGAACATCCTGTGCACCCTCACCCTCACCCTTGCTACATCATCTAATCTACCCCAATGCTTTCAACCACACACATGCTCACACACACACACACACACCCCTTGCAATGCCTCGCTGCACACAGCACCTTTTGGGATAGAGCACGATGAGCCAGGGAAGGCAAGGATAGCTGGGGCAGGGTGGGCTTGGGCACCTGTTTGGCTGAATGCACTGATCTGGCCTGCTCTGGCTTCACTCCACCATTTTGGAAACCCACCTGGGACGCGCGAGGCACTGGCTCCGATGGTGGGTTTGAGCTTCGTAGGCTGAATGACAATCCAGCCTTGACAGGCTTGGGTGAGGTGACTTTTCGTGCAGCCTCCAATGCTCCTGCTGGCTGTGGTGTTGCTTGTGCTGCTGCCTGCCCTGCTTGCCATGTAGCTTGTTGCATCGCCTGCTGCTGTGCTGCCATTTGAGCAGCCTGCTGAGCCGCCCGCTGCTGACCTGCCATTTGAGCTGCCTGCTGTGCTGCCTGCTGTGCTGCCAGCTGAGCTGCCTGCTGTGCTGCCAGCTGGGCTGCCTGCTGGGCTGCCAGTTGAGCTGCATGCTGTGCTGCTGCAACTGCCTCAGGGCGAGGTGATGTGGGCTGACTTGCCCCGCTGGGGGCTACAGCCTGCTGCTGTTGCTGTGCCCGCAGCTTAGCCTGCATGTCGTCCACCTGATCAATTGAGGCAGGAGGGCCTCGAGGCGTTGCGGAGGTGCCTGGGCTGTGGGCCAGCCGGATGATGTGCTGGATCTCTTCTACTGACTGGAGGTAGGTGGCAGGCCTGGCAAAGGCTGACGGATCCTGTGCACGAATGACAGCACACGGGAGGGCGGGAGGGCTGCATGCACTGGGCAGGGGTGCTGCTCATGCAGAGGTGGGCCGTGAGGGGGCTGCAGCTGGGTCAAGAAGTGATTCTACTAGGCAGGGGTCCTGCAGGAGCACAGTGGTGTTGGACTGGGCTGCTGCCCTGGTTTGAAACCTGCCCTGGAGCAGCAAGCTGTGGTGCACAGGGCTGCAGTCCACACCACCTGCCAGACATGCCGCACCACCTGCTGACCAAGCAGTTTCATCAGCACCCTCCATTGCCTGCGCCACATCCTACTCCCCCATCGCTGCTGCCCCAGCTGCCTGACCTGCTAGCCTCAGCCACTTGACAGGTGGCAGTTTGCGAGGGCATTCGGTTTGAGCCCACCCACCGCCAGCTCAGCAGGTAAGTTGACACGGAACCAGGGGTGGGCGCGGATGCCATCTACGGTGATGCGCTGCCTGGGGTCAGCCTTCAGCATGCGTCCCACCAGGTCAAGGCACTCCACAGTCAGGCGCAAGTTTGATGGGAACACGTACTGCGCGGCAGTGATTCGCTGCGGGGCAGGCACAGGCAAAGGGGAATGCTAAGGGGGGCAGGAGGGTGTGCGGAGAGGCTGATCCGCAAGGGTGAAGGTGCAGGTTGGCCATGGCAGGGGTTGGCATGGACACAGGCACAGGCAGCGGCAGCGGCCTTAGAGCAGTAAACCAGCCCAAGGGGGTTGGGCTACGCATTGTTCCTTCGGGCGCTTGGGTGTCAGTAAGCATGGACTAGGCCACTCAGTGGCAGTGAAGCTGCAGCTGGGTGAGCTCGACCAAACTGCTGAGGCACAGAAAGCTGGGCTGCGTATTGCGCAGGCATGACTGCTGAGTGGGCTATCACTGCCACCAGGGCCAGCCGCTAGCCAAGTGCAGGCATGCAAAAACAGCATGGTGACCCAGCTTGCATGGCCATGCCGACACCCTGTACACGCGCACACCTGCATGGTGTTCCTGAAATTGTTAGGGTCGGCAGGGTCTTCAAAGGGGTAGGCCCCCACCAGCATAACGTAGAGGGTGACCCCGCAGGACCACACGTCTGCTGCCTGGCCGTTGTACTCTGCCCGCCGCAGCACTTCCGGCGCAATGTACTGCGCGGATTCATAGGTCAGTGGATGGGGCCAGGTGAGGAGCCCTGATGCCAGCTTGGCTGAATCTACACAGCCTGCCACCAGCCTGCATGCCCTGCACCTCCCCGCCTCGCTACCCCTGCCCCATAGTCTGCTGCCAACGCTCCTGCTCGCTGCCTGCCTTGCCTCCCAGGGCTGCAAGGGCTAGCCAAGTTGTGTGGGCTGGCCAGGCTGCTGCACGTCCAGCAGCAGAGTCTTGACCACATCTGAGCAGGCCCACAACTGGGCCGGCCCACAGCTGCTCACCGCAGGCGTGCCCACAGTAGACTTGGGGTTAGAGTCTTGCGCGGACTGCGGGCAGGAGGGCAAGCAGGTGCACCATGGTTATGCCAGCTGCTTGCTGCTCCCAACACAGCGCAGGAGCAGGGCTGCCAGCCTGGCAGAGCTCAAGCCTAGTCCCAATGGGTTAAGGCAGTGGAGCACTGCTGTGCCTGCATGGGGCATGGGGACAGGAGCACAAAGGGATGCACCTTGGAGTACCCAAAGTCACAGATCTTGACGCGAGGGGCATGACGCCCATCCAGCAGCGTGTTCTCAAGCTTCAGGTCGCGGTGGCACACACCCTGCACCTCAGCCGCCGGCAGCAAGCCTGGTGGCAATGCGGCTGGAGCATAGCACTGTGTTCCTGGTGCACATGCTCTGCGGCACAAGCTGCCTGCCAAGGGATAGCTAGTCACAGCTGCCAGTTGATGCTGGCGTCAAATAGGGTCAATCCGTTGAGTATTGATGGCATCAATGCCATCGCTGGCAGCTGCCAGTCCACGTGCTCACCATGCCATGGCAGTAAGCGACACCAGATACCAATTGCTGCGGTGCAGGGAGGCACGGGGCAAGAGTTGTTGTCAAGAACTAACACGGCAAAGAGAAGCAGGGGATAGGAGTGCCACTGACCTGAAAGAAGTATCGAGCTTCATCTTCGGAGAAGCGCTTGGCCCGTGTGATTCGATCAAACAGTTCCTGAGCACACACATACCCACTGACCTTAACTACTGTGATCAAATCCCTACCACCATGCTCATCTGCACTATGCTCATCTGGACCCCGCTTACCCCTCCAGATGCATACTCCATGACGATGCCTAGGTGCGAAGTTGTGAGGAACACCTGCAGTGCCAGAGCATGTGTGATTGGAGGGCTGAGCTCAGCTGTAGGTGGTTGAGCGTGCTGGCTATCACCTCGCGGAACGCTATGACGTTGGGATGAACAAGCACGCGATGGTTCAACACCTCTCTCTCGACATTTTTGTCAATCTGCGAGCGTGTCGCACGGGAATCTTTACGGGCGGCCTACTGCGCCATCGCTACTACGTCATACCTTGTCACCACGCTGCAAGAACTTGATTGCACAGTTCGCCCCGTTAGCTGCTTTGAACAGCTTGGCCACCCCAAAATTGCCAGCGCCCAGGTCCTAATCATGCAAAGTGTACAGCAACTAATGTCAATCCTTGCTACAAGAGCTGCGCACGAATAGGCTATCAATTGATGGGCTATCAATTCCGTTGCTGGCTCTTTGCTGCACTTGCTTTGACGTAGTAATAGTGCTTCAGCCCGCTGCCATCTGGACCGATGCGGGGGGGCAGGGAGGGCTCCTCGACAGGCTGCTTCGCCATGATGGCGAGTTAGTGTGGCGCGCTCGCCGCTGCACTAGTGACTGGCGCGGAAAGAGGAAGCTCCACCAACCATTTGGTAACTGATCCGTTACAGCAACTAACGTAACTGTCGCCAGAATCCTATTCTGACTACCTTGTGCGAAGGCCAGGCCCTACCTGCTGTTAAGAAGTATAACAGAACGACGAGTAGTCTTGATGATATCTGGCTGGAATTTTATGAGGTGGTGGCTAGCTTGTGCTGCTGCTGCTGCTGCTGCTGCTGCTGCTGCTGCGCGACAGACTTCACAGATTGCTTTGACACGTGCTGTTACCTGACATTTCTTTAGCCGGTCCCAACGTGTTCATCACTGTGCTGCACCATGCTTTGCAGCAAACCACACGCATACTGACCGTAAGTACGCAAGTGAACTCAGACAAGAGTCTCGAAGGTTTGAAAAGTCGCAAGGCCCGATGGGGGGTCTACCGAGAGCCACCACAAGGTAAGGCGCAGATGGCTTGTCAGAAGCGGCCTGCACATCTCCCACGCTTCCCTAGCTGCTTCCTCTCTGTTCTTCTGGGGCGATGCTTCTGGGGCCCTGCAGCTTTTCTGGCTCGGAGCTGCGTGCAAGTTCTGGAACACTGCAAACTATCGTACAGCGACCTGCTAATGAGGGTGATCAAGGCAGATGTGGAGTTAGGCAGGAGCTGTCAGGCCAGCTGGAGTGCTCAGTTCCAGCTTGCCGCCAGAGAGCTGATGGGGGGTGAGTTCACCTTGAGCCCGGACATGGTCCTAGGCACCAAGGCTATGGAAGTCAAGTGGCTCGAGATGTGGGGGAGGCGTTGGGTTGGGTTTGAGGGAGACCCTAGAATGCCTGAGACGGTGCATCGGGAGAGATGCTCGTATGCTGCATGGTTCAAGCATGGGGACGACATTGGCATCAATCACATGGCACCACACCTATTGAACAGACAGCTCTCTACAGAAGTCCGCACGAGCTTGACTAGGTTCAGGTTAGCCAACAACGGTTTAGGTGTGGGGAAGGCTCGATTTGGGGGTTACATTCATTGATCGCATACGCACAAGATGCACAGATGGGGTAGTTGGATGACGCCATGCATTTCATCTTTGGCCCAAAGTTTGGGTGCACTACCACGAGATCCATCAGGGCAGCAGGCGGAGTTTGCCATGACTTTTCAGAACTTTGATGATAACTTGCATGACTTCATCTTGAGCCCATGTGCACCTTTGTTTGTACACCTTGCTTTGAAGTGCGTTGAAGAAAGTCCCGAACCCCTAGTGGGGGAGGGCGGCCAAGCAGCCTAACGGCTGACGGCTCAAGCGGTGTAAGCCACCATCATCATCTGGGGCGATGCAGACACCCTCATGAAAACTCACTCTCCCACCCATGCAGACACTCAGGCACTGCAAAACCTCGCACACACAAGTGTTGCGGGCCAATGAAGTGTGGGTGCTTCTCCCATAACCAAATAGTACTTATAGATCATGCGCAGCCTTGTCTCAACCGTTGCTTGGGTCAATGCTCCCTGTTGCTCTCCTGCTGCTGCTACTGCGGTGTGCCACACATCTGGGTTCCCATTGGTTTCACTACAACCAGAATGGTGTGTTGCATGCCACGAATTGCACCGCACTGTGGTCCGTATACCATGCTCCTGGCTTAGTGCGGTCACACCTCCCAGCCTGGCATTCATTCTGGGAACTCTCGTGCCCCTGCAGCAGCAGCTTGCAGCCCCTCCAAGGCCACGGTGCTGCCGGGCTCCAACATCAGAGCCTTGCGGAAGGCCACAGAGGCTTGCTGCCAGCGCCTCATGCCCAGCAGCGCTGTCCCTCGCCGGTTGTGCCCCTTGGCTACCTGGGGCTGCAGCCGCACTGCCTGGTCTGCGCAATGCATGACACTCAGCACATGCGCCTGTCTCACTCTCCTGAGTGAGGCCTTGGTCCTTCCTGTCCAGTGCTAGGGCAATGGACGCAACAGGAGCATGGAGGTGATGACCAACAGGGAGAAGAGGGTACTCACTAAGCAACTGGCAATCATGGTCTACCACCAACCACCAACCACCACTAACAACTAGCAGACCAGCGCAACTGGGGCTTGGCTACTGTACGGCGGATGTGTCAGTGCTAGCACTGTTGGGGTGCCTAAGAACACTCTGCGCTGCCACCCTCCCCCTCGACAGCACTGGCGGTGGTGACAGAGAGTTAGCAAGTTTGCGGAGACCTGTTCAACGCTGTGAACCGCCAGCAGGGCTATGCAGGGCACTAGCAGGACCCAGCTAATACATGAGTGTGACCAGTCTAGACCATCACATGCCTGCCTGCCTGCATACATGCGTTTTCTCAAAGCCTGGAGTCTGCCGCACTGACCTGCATCCTCAAGGCTCTTCACAAAGTGTGACATGCCTGCATAGGCCGCTGCTCGGTTGCTGTACAGCACTGCTGCCTCCAGGGGGTCGCACAGGCGGATGGCCATGGTGTAATGCGACACGGCCTGGGGGGCAGACGGGGGGCTCAGGGTGGGTGCAGGCTCAACCCTTACCCCAACCCTCACCCCAACCTCACCCCACCATACTAACAGACTCCATCTTTGGTGCGGTGCAGCCTATTTGTAATGTTCAGGTGCGGCATATGTAGGGCTCTTTGCCATATGTTACCATGTGCATGCATGCCATGCTAATGAATGCCATGCTGGGTGGCAATCTGCATGGATATGTTATCGCAGCGTCATGAGTGCACCCCACTGAACAGCACGGCAGCAGCCCCTGAGCATGAGCCCATGTTCATGTCCCAGGCAGTCATGGCGGCCACAGCAGTCCAAGTGTCTGACCTTGTGAAAGTCGCCGGCAGCAAAGCACCCGTTGCCCCTGATGCGTGCCGCCTCCACTGGGCCCTGTGAGGCACTGCCCGGCGCCTCCTCCTCCTCCTCCTCCTCCTCCCCATCCTCAGACTCCTCAAACGGCTGTCTGCTTCCACCAGCGGCGCCTGAGAGGGATGCCCTGAGCTCAACACCACCCTGCCCCTGCCCCTGCCCCTGCCCCCTGGCTGTGGGTACACCCTGAGGCCCTGTCTGCTGAGCCCCACCGCCTCCCTGACTCCACAGCACTGTGGTCGGACAAGGCACCGGAGGCAGGGGCGGGTGGGTGGGGCTGAGGCCAGGCAGGGACTCTGCGGAGGTGGAGGCCTCTGCCACCGCCGGCCCCGCCGCTGCTGCACCAGACGACTGGGCAATGCTGTTCAGCTCAATGAGTGGGCTCGGGTGGGGTACATGTGCCTTGGCTTGGCACTGGCTGAGGCCATGATGCTGCCCCTGCCCTTGCCCCTGCCCCTGACGCGCTCTCGCTGCAGCACCGTCAGCATGACCCAGGGCAGGGTACCTGTCCAACACCTGCTGGACCAGGGCCACCAGATCCTGCTTCTCCACGGCCCCTGAGGCATCCTCGCCTGCTAGGGCCAACAGCTGCCGCATTGCTCGCAACGTCCATGCAGGAGGAAGGGTCGGTGCAGGTGGCAGTGCTGCTGCTGAGCCAAAAGCTGATCCACAGGCGCTGGGCCCAATAGGCTGGCAGCCCAGCCCAGCCTGGCCATTGCTGGTGTTGGCTGGCTTGTTGCTTGTTGCTGACAACTCTACAGCTGCTGCTGGCGCTGCTGCTGATCCTGCTGCTGCTGCTGCTGCTATCGGGGCGCAGCTGCCAGCCTCTCGGTGCTGCTGCTGGTCCTGCAGGAGCAGCAGGTGGTGCTGGTGCTGGGCCAGACGCAGCTGGGTGACCTTGGTGAGCAGGTCCAGCTCCCTCACCAGCCCCGGCTCACACAGCCTCAGCGCCTGGTCCCTGGCACTCTCACCCAGCTCGTCAACAGCCTGCAGCCGCAAGCACACGGCGGCGGCAGGAGCAGCAGCAGCAGCGGCAGCAAGCTTGCATGCGGAGACGACAGCTACGTTTGAGTGGTAGGGCATTTCATGCTCCCATGGTCAGGGGCACAGTTGGGCGCGTAGCCTTCCTAGATACCTTTTAATGGCTCGTGCTGCTGCCAGTCAGGGTTAGGGTCAGAGTTAGAGATTGGCTAGGGCAACCCTACCCCTATCCCTACACCCAATCCCACTGTGGTGCGCTGCCAGGAGTGTCGAGGGTTAGGGTTGGAGTTAGGGTTGGGGTTTAAGTCAGGGTTAGGGTTGGGGTTAGGGTTGGGGTTAGGGTTGGGGTTAGGGTTAACTTAGTAGGGTTAAGGTCAAGTTAGAGTTAAGGCCACCGCCCTGCCCCACCTGCATGTCCGCCTGTCCAGTCAGCACCAGCAGCCGGGCCACCTCTGCCTGCTTGTTGCTGAGGGCGGCGTGCAGGGCGGTGCCCCCGGCAGCATTGCGCAGCCCTGGCTGGGCGCCCTGCTCTAGCAGCCAGCCCACCGCCTGCACCTGCCCCTTCGCTGCAGCCCAGTGCAGGGCGGTGTGGGCAGTGAAGCTGTAGGCAGTGCCCTGGCCCTGCAGCCACCGAGGGACAGGCCAGAGTGCAGCAACCGAGACTGAAGCTATGAGCTGAAGCACTCCAGCAAACCAAACCAAACCTAGCCAAACCAAAGCTAAAACAGACATCATGCTGCAACTACATTGGACACACGAGCCCTCTGGCTGGCCTGGCTGGCATAGACAGACTCATCCAAACTTCCAGACTTCAACACAGGAGATGGGCAGGCAGGCAGGCAGGCAGGCAGGCAGGCAGGCAGGCAGGCAGGCAGGCAGGCAGGCAGGCAGGCAGGCAGGCAGGCAGGCAGGCAGGCAGGCAGGCAGGCAGGCAAGCAGGCGGGTCAGAGGTCAGAGCGAGGAAAAGGGTTGAGGCCCATGCAGCCAGTTGGGGAGAAGTGGGCCAGCTGATGTCAGGTGTGGGTGTGCGCAAGGTGTGCGTGCCATAGAGGTGTAGGGTGTACCCTAACTGTCCTGCCCATTAGCCGTATGGACACTGCCGCCAGCAGTGCAGCACACCGTTGAGCCTCAGGGCCTCTGGCTGTGCCGGATGTGGGAGGGCACGCAGGAGGTGTTTGCTTCCTCTCTCCCTGGTCGCTGCTGGGCCTGAGCTGGGGCCTGGGCCTGAGCTGGGGCAGCGTGAGCATGGACAGTGCGCGCAGGCGCATGGACTAGTTGCCACCCCACTGCCTACCCTGCCAGCAAGGGTCCCAGGTGCGGAGGTCAGAGGGCAGAGGGCAGGTCAGAAGTCAAAAGTGCCTGTGTCAGAGGGCAGCAGCAGGTGCACTGGCCATCAAGGCCATAGGGCAGGGGGTCTAGGCTAGCAGGGCAGTCTGACCTGGTATGACAGCAGCCGAGGGTTGGCCGCCAGCATCGCCGCCAGCCTGTCGCAGTCCCCCTGCTTGGCCGCCTCTAGCCAGGCTCTGCCCTCGTTCTTGGATACCCCACAGCCTGCCTCCGCAACAGCCGCCGCTTTCACCCTGAAACAATACGTCAGGGCTTGGCTCAAGCACAGGGTCAGGGTCAGGGTCTGGGTCTGAATCAGGGTCGAGGTCAGGGTCTGGATCAGGGTCTGGGTCTGGATCAGGGTTAGGATCTGGATCAGGGTCTGGGTCTGGGTCTGGGTCAGGGTCAGGGTCAGGGTCAGGGTCAGGGTCAGGGTCAGGGTCAGGGTCAGGGTCAGGGTCAGGGTCAGGGTCAGGGTCAGGGTCAGGGTCAGGGTCAGGGTCAAGGTCAGGGTCAGGGTCAGGGGTGTGGTGTGGAGCCTGTGCTAAGAAGATCCAGGTGGGTGCCGACACGCTGGAGCAGGAGCAGGCTGGGAGCAGCACACACCCCACCCACCTGCCTGCCTCCACCTCCTCCTCACGCAGATCAGCCTCCCGAGCAGCCGCCAGCAGCGCAGCCCGCCGCTGAGCCCGGGCATCTGACTGTGCCTGTTGTGGGGTGGCAGGAGGGGGCGGGGAGGGGGTTGCCTCCTCTCTCCCTGGCCGTTGTTGGGTCTGACCCGGAGCCTGGGCCTGAGCTGGGCATGCCGACTGCGCTGTGGCCTGCTGCTGCCAACCCCCCTGTGTGCAAGCCTGCCCAGCTACCTGTGCTGCGCTCCCTTCCCCCTCCGCTGCACTGCCTTCCCCGTGCACTGTGCTTGCATCAACAGTGTGATGCTTGCACTGCCTAATCTCCCTGCTGCCCTGCTTCTTACTGGTGGTTGATGCACAGGTCTGCTGCTCAAGTGGCTGCACTGTGCTGGTTGGTGCAGGGGAGGTGGTCTGGCTTGATGTGGTGTGCTGACCTCCCCAAGTGCTGGCGCGAGGGCTGCTGCTGTTAGCAACCGGCTGCATGCCCTGCCGCTCCTGATCAGGCAACTGACTGCCGTGATCCCGACTGCCACGGAGCAAGCCTGCCTCGCAGCCCAGCCTGGGTGCTGAGTGAGCAGCGCTGTTAGCGCAAGAGGGCGGCCCACTGCTGGCAATGCATGTGGCCGGCTGCCCCTCTGCTGGGCTGGCTGCCAAAAGATTGGGACCTGACGCAACGGTGGTGGAGTGGGATGCAGCAGTGGAGGCTGGTGCAGCGGACCGCACCCGCAGCAGCCCACTCGCTGCTGATCTGTCTGAAGGGCTCCAGGCCAGGCCGGGCCCTGCCACCCCCTCCTCCTCCCCCTTCACATCTGCCTCCACCCAAGCCTCCTGCTCCCGCTGCCTCTGCTGCTGCTGCAGCCCCTGCTGCTGCTGCCCCTGCTGCTGCTGCCCCTGCTGCTGCTGCTGCCCCTGCTGCTGCTGCTGCCCCTGCTGCTGCTCTTGCTGCCCCTGCTGCTGCTGCTGCCCCTGCTGCTGCTGCTGCCCCTGCTGCTGCTGCTGCCCCTGCTGCTGCTGCTGCTGCCCCTGCTGCTGCTGCCCCTGCTGCTGCTGCTGCCCCTGCTGCTGCTGCTGCCCCTGCTGCTGCTGCCCCTGCTGCTGCTGCTGCCCCTGCTGCTGCTGCTGCCCCTGCTGCTGCTGCTGCCCCTGCTGCTGCTGCTGCCCCTGCTGCTGCTGCTGCCCCTGCTGCTGCTGCCCCTGCTGCTGCTGCTGCCCCTGCTGCTGCTGCTGCCCCTGCTGCTGCTGCCCCTGCTGCTGCTGCTGCCCCTGCTGCTGCTGCTGCCCCTGCTGCTGCTGCTGCCCCTGCTGCTGCTGCCCGGCCACTTGCGCACCGCACTGCCTGCCTGCATCCACCAGCTCCCTCAGCGCTGACATGGCAGGGCCGTGGCCATGCTGCTGCGCACACTGCAGCGCACTGCACCCATCGCTATCCAGCGCGCCAGCGTTCGCTTCGCCGGTGCGCAGCAGCAGCTGAGCTGCCTCCAGCTGGCCATTGCGGCAGGCAGCGTGCAGGGGGGTGGCAGCCTCATGGTTGAGGGCGCCAGGGGCTGCGCCCTGCTGCAGTAGCCAGCGCACTGTGGCGGTGTCACCCTTAGCCGCAGCCCAGTGCAGGGCAGTGTGACCCAGCCCTGGCCCTCGCACATTGAGCAGTGCAGGCTGAGCCATTAGGAGGTGTTGAAGCAGATCCAGCTGGCTGGTCTTGGCGGCTTGCAGCCAATCCTTCACCAAGGCGGGGGGCAGCCCTGCAGCTGAGCCTGGCAACCTGCCTGGCAACCTCCCCTCAGTCACAGGGAGGGGCTGCATGGCAGGCGGTGCTGCAGCTGCAGCGGGGCCAGGGGAGGTTGAGGCCGAGCTGGCACAAGCTGGTGCAGCCCCTGGTGGGACTGTGGTGTGCGGTGCAGCAGGCTGCCCTCCCACCAGCCTGGTCCCTGTAGCGTGTGGCGCTGACGGTAGCGGCTGTTCCTCCTCCACCTCTGAGGCAGTGCTCCAACCCCCCAGGCTGCTGCCACAGCCGCTGCTGCTCTCACTGTCGCTGCTGCTGCCGCCACCGCCACCCGCCTGGGGGGCCCTCACAGACCCTGACCATGCCTGGCCCCCGTCTGGTGCAGCCCTGCGGGCAGCTGGTTGCCCTGGCCTGCGCACAGGGCCCCCCCGGCCTGCGGCTCTGGCCTGCCGGCTGTGACCGGCCCGCCTGGGGGGGTGGCGGGTGTCTGAGGTGAACAGGCCGGCCAGCAGGCCAGCCATGTCAGGGGCCATGCCTGCTCCTGGACCCCCTGACAGCAGCTCCTGCACACCAGGGGGCATCATGCCGCCCAGCCCGTCCTGGCTGAAGCGCACCCCGTCTGGGAAGGTGCCTGCACAAGGGTGGGGTCACAGGGAAACGGTCGGGTAGGCTGTTTGGCTCAGGGTTGGGATTGGGGCAATGAGAGCATGGGGGTGATAACATGAGTTTGGTAGGCCACATGAGGGTTTGAGATGGTGTGACTAGTGAGTGACAGAGATGCAAGCGATGTGCCATGGCAGGTGGGGTAGCCTCCCGCTCTGCTGAAACACAAATGCGGATGGTCATTCCGAGAGAGGAGGCTGCGCAGTTGCACTGACAGCTCCCTGCCTTGCCTGGGGGAAAGAGCTCTTTGGGGAAGGGAAAGGGAGGGAGCTGGGACAGCTCACGCTTTGTCATCCCCTTCAAAAGGCTCTGTGACAGTGTGGGACATCAGCAACCGTTTGAGGCACCATGGCACAGCATATTTGAGCGTTTGTAATGGCGTCCAGTATCAGTGAGCATTGGTCGCTACCTTGATGCCCTTGACACCGCCCATTGTTTCTGTGAACATGACCTGGAACATCTGTAGGAAATCCTGGGCCGGCATCTCTGCCAGCTCAAGGCCCTCCACTCCATGCTGGTCGTAGCAGCTGCGCTTCTGGGGGTCACTAAGCACCGAGTATGCAACGCTAATGGATTTGAATCTATCCTGGGCGGCCGGGCTGTGATTTTTATCCGGGTGGAATTGCAGGGCTAGGTTGTAGTAAGCGCGCTTGATATCTGCGTCTGAAGCTGTGCTGGCAACTCCCAACACGTCGTAGTACGATACATGTGGCGCGATGTGCAAGTCGACATTCTCGGAGTTGGCTGCGAAAGCGCGAGCACCTCCTTTGCGCTGTCTTGCCATCGCTACTTCGCCATCGCAGCATGTCCACTTGAAATGTGGCATGGTTTGCATGACCACATTCGTTTGGTTACTAGAGCGTGTGTCCAGGTATGTCTTGGGGGCTTCAGCAATGAAGGTGAAGGTGATTAACAGGAACGAAGAGGAGTGTACCAAGGAACGCACTCAAGACCTAAAGAAAGTCCATCGCAACTACGACCCCAACCTGCACCAGCACGAGCGGGCACACGAGTACACCCGGGCTTTGAATGCCGCCAAACTAGACCGTGTCTTTGCCAAGCCCTTCTTGGCGGCACTGCCTCATGATGACGGAGTCACGGCGCTGGCCCGCAACCCACGCAGCCTCAATTCCGTGGTGTCGGGTGCAGCAGACGGTGACATTCGCATTTGGGATGTGGCGCTGCGTCGCACCCTGCGGCGGCTTGTTGGCCACACGGGAGCAATTCGAGGCATTTCCTTTGCTCCTGACGGGGAGACGGCCGTTAGTTGTAGCACAGACTGCACAGTGAAGTTGTGGAAGGTACCATTTGCTCCCTTTGAGTCCGGTGAGTTGGATTCATCAGGCTGCAGCGTCAAGGCCAGGCTCCAACACCAGCCCTATCATGAAACAATGTGCATGGCTCTGCAGGTGAAGTCCAGCAAGACGCAAGCCCAGTTTTTGAGTTCCAGGGCAAGGGAGCCTTCAGAGGCATTGACCATCACTGGGGCCGCAGTATATTCGCTTCAGCTGGCGCTGTTGTGGATATCTGGGATCACAGCCGTTCAGAGCCCATCAGCAGCTTCAGCTGGGGTTCAGACACAGTCACCTCTGCTCGCTTCAACCCGGTGGGGTAAGGCGGTGGGCAAACCAGCATTCCAAGAGCAGCACACAAAGGGACGGCAGTTGACGTCTGCCATGTAGCTCAGAACGGGTGACAACTGTGCTGTGTGTGATCAATGCCAACTTCTGCAGGCAGAAGCTGATGTGCTGGCAACCACAGGCAGCGATCGCAGTCTTGCTCTCTACGACTTGCGAACGACTACTCCTATTCGCAAGCTCATCATGCAGGTATCATGCTGTTCTCTGTAGTTGGAGCTGTTGGTGCATGCGCAAGAACACTGCCATGTACTCTCCGCTGCTCCCCGTCCTCTCAGCACTTCAAGACAGGCTTATACACTGCTACCGTCCAATGGCCCCACACCTGCATCACACCTGCTTGCCTTGCCTGCTGTAGACTCGCTGCAATGCTCTAGCCTGGAACCCCATGGAGGCTTTCAACTTCACCGGTGCCAATGAGGACTGCTGCCTGTACACCTTTGACATGCGAAAGCTGCAGAGTGCGCTGTGCGTGCACAAGGTACGCTCCTCTTACCCCGCTGTCGCAATGCAGGGCACAGGCGAGGGCACAGGCCAGGACAAAGGCAGGCACAGGGCAGGGCAAGGTGGGATGGATCACAGGAAAGCGCAGGGTAGTGCAGGGCAAGGGACAAGATAGGGCAAGGTGCAGGTTGCTGCCACAGAGCGTGAGAGCCCTCCACCCAACCCTCTGTTAGTGCATGGATGCCCAGTAGTACTACCACCACTGGCTGCGACACTGCACTTCACCTTGGGAGCCACTTTCTTCCAGATCTTCTGCTGCGCTGCAGGATTTTGTGTCAGCAGTCATGGACGTGGACTACTCCCCCACGGGCAGGGAGTTTGTGGCAGGCTCATATGATCGCAGCTTGCGCATCTTCCCTCACACCGGGGGGCACTCTCGCGAGGTGTATACCACCAAGCGCATGCAGCGCATCTTCGCCGTGAAGTTCAGCGGAGACGCGACGTATGTGTTCAGTGGCAGCGATGACATGAATGTACGCGTGTGGAAGGTGAGGTCATAACCAGACCCACTGCTGCTGCTCGCCTGGCTGCATGCTAGCTGCTGTGGGGCCTTGCGGTACGGTGGCCAGCATGCCCAGCTTGCACAGCAGCACCTGTATAGTGCCTCTGATGCCAGTTGTTGCTGACCACCTTACACCGATGAGAGCCACTGGATAGGTACCGACAGCAGCCTTGCGACCGTGGCATGTAGTGAACAGCTGATGGGCTGAAGGCTACAGCTGTCAATGCATTTCCTCCTGTGATAGCTTGTGGGTGTGGGTTGTTGTACTTTGTTTACACGCTCTCGTGCTTGCTTACCTGCAGGCAGACGCATCTGAGCAGTTGGGTATCCAGCTGCCCCGCGAGCGGCAGAAGCATGCGTACAGCAAGGCGCTGGTGGAGCGATTTAAGCACATGCCTGAAGTCAAACGCATCATCCGTCATCGCCACTTGCCAGCGGTAAGTGGGACACCGCATACGCCTGGTGGCTGCAGTGCCAAATGTGAGTTGGCACAAATTGTTTGCTGGAAGTGGGCTGGTGTTTTTGTTGCTTCATGACTAAAGGGTTATTAGAAGCAAAGCTGAGTTGTGACGGTCCTCCATTGCAGGCAATCTACAAGGCTGCCAAGACACGGCGAGCAATTCAGAATGCAGACACGCGCAAGGTAAAGAACCGAATTGCGCACAGTGCTCCAGGCAGTGTCACGGTCAAGCCAGAACGTAAGAAGAAGCTTGTTACAGAAATGGAGTAATCAAAGGGAGAGAGTGCGTCTGGTACGCTGGTGCCCGGCTGGGATTGGCAGCTGCCCTTCACCCTCCGGCCTGCCACCTCCCACCCGGCCTGCCCCAGCCTGGGCTGCTCACCTGCCCCAGCCTGGGCTGCTCACCTGCCCCGGCCTGGGCTGCTCACCTGCCCCAACCTGGGCTGCTCACCTGCCCCGGCCTGGGCTGCTCACCTGCCCCGGCCTGGGCTGCTCACCTGCCCCCTCCGCTTCTTGTCACTCACCCAGTCATCATACAGGAAGAAGGCGCGGGTGTTGGTATTGAAGTGCAGGACCTCGACACTCAGCAGGTGCCCTGACGGGAGCACCAGCAGCCTGCCCCTGTCACTGCCAGCAGTAGCTGAGTGAGATTACCCACAGCCCGACATGTTGTTCCTTGTTGAATGAGTTTTGTTGGCCTGCCACCTCCCACACCGCTAATGGATATCACTGCAGCAGACTGCAGCACAGCCCATGATGGGGGGCCCCTCACCGCCAAGGCAACTGGGAGCATAGCAGCCTTCAGGGCCGCTCAGTAGGCCGTGACCAGACCCCTGGCCAGCGCCTTCTTGCCCTTGGCCCTGCTCTTCCACACCAGAGCCAGATCAGCCGGCTCAGGCACTGACCTGCAGGCCAAGGGAAGCATGAACGGCAGCCATGGCTCTTCATCTGCCTGCACGCACCGCCCTGCCTGCCAGCCTGGTAAGCGTCAATGAAGTGTGACGTGAGTCTGGGTTGCGTGCGGTTGGCTGCAGTGGTGTGCATCTCATCCACCTCCTGTGTGGTCAGCTGAGTGTGAGGGTGGCGGAGTGTTTGCGGGCGGCAGAGCAATGCATGGTGCACTGAGGCTTGGCGCAACTAGGGTACCAGATTACCCACAGTCCAACATGTTGTTCCTTGTTGAATGAGTTTTGTTGGTCTGGTAAGCGTCCGCCTGATTAGCCCTGGGTCACGTCCTCTTGCCTGCCTGACTGCTAGCCTTGTCCAAGAAGAACCCATGCAATGACCCTGGCTATGACGGTGGCCATGCACCATGATGGCATTGCTTTAACAAATCATAGCTACAACTCCTCACTGGGGAGGGGGTTCTCACACAGCGCTGCTGCCGCTGCTGTGTTTGCTAGTGCAACGGGCTGGTAGCCTTCTAAGCGTCAAGCTGTTAGTTTTGATGAGGTGCCCAGTGGCCTTGGGGTCGGGTACCTGCTTTGGGTAAACTATATCCTAATTGACCTTTCACCGGGTGACTGATCAAGAGCAACGGCCAGTAGTGGTGACTAGTAGGCAGCAGACAACAGTGGTTGGACGGTAGATTGGAATGGAGCAACGGCTAGTGTAAGGGCACTGAAGCCAGCAGTGAAGCCTAGAGCGTGGCCACGGGAGCTGTACCTCTGGTTTGCACTACTGAACTACATTTATTGCCCGTGCAAGGAGGATAAGCAACCCCGTTTTGTATCCTGGATCGTACATCAACGGCCACACTTCATTCTGTTAGGCCCAAGTGCAGGTTCAGCGTGGCATGGTTTGGGTAGGTGCTACGCGGCGTGTTTAAACCTACAACTCCTGATTCTAGCAGGGCAGTAAGACAATGACATTTGGCCTGGCCATCATTTTAGTCGTGCATGCCATGCTCGCTTGCTTGCTTGACTTGCTTGCTTGGGAAAGGGTAGACGAGCGACGGTCGGGAAGGGAGCAACAAAGCACCAGGAAGAGACGACCGAATAGAGGCTCGAAGCCCGTTTATTGAGATGGTGAGGTTCAGACCTTAGTTATCGAGTTGGGACATTGGGCCTGACTACTTGATACGCTGCTTCAGACGTCGTCACTGAAGGCAGCACTTCTAGATGGCTGTCGAGAGCAAGAAGCTCTACGCGAGAAGGTCTACGAGCTACAGCAGTCGCATGGCAGGGTCGCAGCTGTAAGTGTCATCCTGTACAGTGTACACCCAGGTCATCTTGGTGTCCAGGGTGTGCAAGCTGTCCAAGGTTTTATTTGCAGGCGCTAAGAGACAAGCAGAGGGACATCGCTCACTTAGAGGTATGCTCTTTCCCTGGCTACCACTGCATATCGACTCTTTCACAACCCTGATACACTTTGGCTCTTACCACACATGCAGCTTAAGGTGCAAGAAATGGAGCAACAGCTCTATATCATGCGCAAGGAAAGCCAACAAGCAGACGTCTCTCGGTAAGCAACATGTCTGCAATGCATTGCTTAGAGACGTTTGCCGCAGCATAACAATTGCTGAAGTACTGTTCATGACTCCAGGCAGCTGACTGCACATGAGCAGGAGCTGAACTACGAGCGGCTACAGCAGGAGCTGGACAGCTGCATTGCACAGCTTCTTGATGAGCAGGTAACATGCACGCATGTCTTTGGTGCCGTGTGCTGGCTGTCATGACAGGCCTGTGATGCGCGCAGGGACGAGTGGCAGCTTTGAGGCAGCGGGACGTCAGCCTGCAGGAGAGGGTGGCAGAGTTGTCTGAGCAGCTCAGCATAACCCAGAAACGCCTAACAGAGGCACAGGCAGATACGGCCAGAGCCGTCAGCAAGGCCAATGCCTCCCAGCAAGATGCCACCCAGGTCTGTGGTCCCCACGTTCTGCCCAGGGCCACATGGTACTGCCATCATGCACAAGGCTTGCCACCCATGCTTTTCCCTGCCGTGGCTACTCCCAGCAGGCAGGGCAGGCAACTGTCAGCAGGAAGGGCAGGGTGGGGCACATGGTGGGTTATTCTACAAGTGGGTGATAATAAGAGTTGCATGATCATGCTGGCCCGCATTGACAGTGCTTTATACATCTACTGCTGCAGGCCATTGCTGTGAACGAGCTACACATCTCTGAGCTGCAGCATCAGGTGCAGCAGATGCGTGACATGGAGCAGCAGCGGCATGAGGAGCACCTAGCGCAAGTGGCTGAGCTAACAGCGACCTGTACCAGGCTTCGTCGCGAGCAAGCCCTGCAAGTGAGGGTCCTGCACTGTGGACCAGCTGCTGGCTGCTGCAGCCTTCCTTGGTGCAGCAGATAGTTTCAAGATGTGTGGTGTTGATCGGGACTGGTGCAGGAGGAAGAGAAGGAGCAGCTGCTGAAATCAGAAAGGCTGAAAATGTCAGCTGAGCTGAGGTCCATGGCTGAAGCCTTGCAAGAGGCCAGGGTAAGTGGCCTGGAGGCTGTGAGGGCTGCATGCCATTAGATCACTTGCTCAGTGGGACAGCCGTCACAGATACACCCATCCGGCCTGCGGTGCACCCACAGTCAATGCTTGAGCCACGTCTAGCTTAGGTTTGTAGCCAGTATGTCATTTGCATGCGCTTATAGCTTCCATTCATGCTCTAACTAAGGCAGCTGCATCGGAATAGAGGCAGCACTACACACTGCCCATGTACGTAGTGTGATCTGGATGCGGGGCCTGCATGGTGCATGTTGTGTGCAGTCCGCCCGGGACCAGGCTCTGGCTCTAGCCCGCCAGGAGGCAGACGCACACCAGAACACCCAGACCACCTTGGGTGTGACACAGCGGCGGCTCAGAGAAGCCAACCTCAGAGGGGGCACCCAGGTACAACCCTTTTGCCTGCCTGCTGTAGCTGCTGCCACTGCCTTCTTGACCTGCTTAGCATCTTCTTGTGTTGGGCTCCTGGGTGCAGTCTCCACCCCCCCGGCTGCCCTGGTCCTCTCCTCTCCACCAAGCGCCAACCCCTGCCCCTCGCTCATCATCTACCAGCTTGCGCGGTGAGTGAACCTTGCTCATCTTGCTACTGAACAACCCACACCTCGCATTGGGCCGAAGCTTCTCAAGTGGAACAGGGTGCAGCGGCAGGCCGTGCACGTGGGCCCTCTGCAGAAAAGCATTTCTCAGCCCACAGGCTATGTTCCAGCTGCAGCTGGAGCTATGTGTTGCCTCATATAGCCGCATCACAGCTGAGGCCTGATTAGCAATAGCAGCACACATCACCTATGGCCCTACCTATCTCCATATACACAGCCGCTTTGTTAGCCCCCTCGTCCCTCACTAGGGCCTCCATTTTGAGTCTGACCTCCTTATGTCTGTGTCCCACATGCCACTCCAGCTACCTGTTGCCAGACAATGCAGCGTCGAGCACATGATCAGGGTGCTGGACTGAGACCAATGTGTGTGGCCTCAGCTTGCATGCATGCTTGCTGTGCCTGCAGGTTTAGAGTCTCCTTATGGGCAACCGCGCCCGTCTTTTAGCCAAGTGCAGGCCGCTCAGGGGGAGTTTGCAGCTGCGTCTGCCTACTACGCCGCTTTGTCGCCCCGCAATAGTATGCCGCTGTCCCCAGCAGTGCAAGCCGCGGAAGCGGAGAATCGTCTGCGCGCCTTGAGCCCGGGACTGAGGGCGTCGCCCCTCCCCCGGACATCGCCGTCGCTGTCTCCTGCGCAGTCAAGGCAGACGAGCCTGTACAGTCAAGAAGATAACCGCCTCTGGCCTTATATTTCCAGCCCAGCCCCCGGGTCATTGGGGGAACGCTGAGCTAAGTTATCACCCAGTGTCTTACCCCCTGGCTGGTGCTTTGCTGACGTCGTGCCCCTGCCTGCGCCTTTGGCCCCCCAGGCTGCCACGAAGAACCCTATGGAGCCAGTTGCTACCTCTCAGCTGCTGGCGCAGGTGCTGCAGCGTTACATTTTCTCCTCGGCCCAGCCCCTGACCAGGGACTCCCATATCCAGCCCCAACCCCTTCAGCACTTCAGTGCTGGGGCTTGGTTCGTCCCTTTGGGCCGCCTTTGCAGGGAACGCTTGCAGCTGTACCAGCAGCAGCACCCCCTTCTTCCTCCCCCCCAGGCCGACGTTGCAGCCTTTGTTGAGGCCTGCAGCACAGCCCTTCTAGCCCGTAAACAGCGTGAGGGTAGGGCAGTGGCCTCCCTGTCTTGCCTTCACTCTGCAGGCCACCCCCACCACGGTTTGGTGTTGGTGCATGACCACACCAGTCCAGCAGGCAGGAGCCTAGACGCCCAGCTGATTGCCCAACCCTCGCTTCAGGTGCAGTTCCTAGGCGAGACCCTGTGGGTGCCTGTGGAGCCTCTGGATCCAGGCCCCCCCCCTGGGGCAGTCAAAGTGGTCATCCATCACAACAGTCCCCTAGCAAGCAAGGTGGGCTTGGTGGCAGCCCTGCTCAGGGCAGTGGGGTATGAGGTCAGCCCTGCCCCTCCCCCTGGCCTGCCTGAGACCCTGCAGCTGTCCTCGGCAGCAGTTCTTAGTGAGCGCCTGGGAGCTCACTCTCGCACCAGCTGTTTCAAAGGGTCAGAGGTGGGGAATGGGTGCGTTGTGGAGGCCATAGTGACCACCCCTGTCGGGGACGACAAGCTGACCCGCCTTCCTAGCAGGTTCGCCACACCCACGGGGGGTTGGGGCAAGGTGCAGGTCTTCCAGCTGGGTGGGGACTCCCGGCCCCTAGAGGACCCCCTCTCTGACCCTGAACAGCTTCTCAGGCCCCCTCAGGGGCCTGCAGGCCAGCCTCCCCCCCCACCGCCCCCTCCACCCCCTCCCCCTCCACCCCCTCCCCCCCCCCATTCTGGGCATACGCCACGGCGCCCTGATCATCCCCCTGACCAGTCCCACAACCTTCCTGCCACCCACCCTCCCTCCTCTGCTCCTTCTGGTCAGCCTACTACCCCTCCTCCCCCACCCCCACCTCAAACAGGGCAAGACCATACCCCTCCCTCCCCGGCTGAGCAGCCCCGCCTCCTCCCCCCCCAACACCAGCCCCCCCCTGCCACCCTGAGCCCTGACCCTGACCAGGCTGCTGCCACCCCCACCCAGCGCACCGCAGCGGGGGGTGGCCCGGCCAGGCCTGAGGTGGCCAGGGTGGGGGGCAGCCCCCAGGGGCAGCAGCAGCAGCCGCTCAGCCCTGCCACCCTGAGCCCTGACCCTGACCAGGCTGCTGCCACCCCCACCCAGCGACCCGCAGCGGGGGGTGGCCCGGCCAGGCCTGAGGTGGCCAGGGTGGGGGGCAGCCCCCAGGGGCAGCAGCAGCAGCCGCTCAGCCCTGCCACCCTGAGCCCTGACCCTGACCAGGCTGCTGCCACCCCCACCCAGCGCACCACAGCGGGGGGTGGCACGGCCAGGCCTGAGGTGGCCAGGGTGGGGGGCAGCCCCCAGGGGCAGCAGCAGCAGCCGCTCAGCCCTGCCACCCTGAGCCCTGACCCTGACCAGGCTGCTGCCACCCCCACCCAGCGCACCGCAGCGGGGGGTGGCTCGGCCAGGCCTGAGGTGGCCAGGGTGGGGGGCAGCCCCCAGGGGCAGCAGCAGCAGCCGCTCAGCCCTGCCACCCTGAGCCCTGACCCTGACCAGGCTGCTGCCACCCCCACCCAGCGCACCACAGCGGGGGGTGGCACCGCCAGGCCTGAGGTGGCCAGGGTGGGGGGCAGCCCCCAGGGGCAGCAGCAGCAGCCGCTCAGCCCTGCCACCCTGAGCCCTGACCCTGACCAGGCTGCTGCCACCCCCACCCAGCGCACCACAGCGGGGGGTGGCACCGCCAGGCCTGAGGTGGCCAGGGTGGGGGGCAGCCCCCAGGGGCAGCAGCAACAGCCGCTCAGCCCTGCCACCCTGAGCCCTGACCCTGACCAGGCTGCTGCCACCCCCACCCAGCGCACCGCAGCGGGGGGTGGCTCGGCCAGGCCTGAGGTGGCCAGGGTGGGGGGCAGCCCCCAGGGGCAGCAGCAGCAGCCGCTCAGCCCTGCCACCCTGAGCCCTGACCCTGACCAGGCTGCTGCCACCCCCACCCAGCGCACCGCAGCGGGGGGTGGCTCGGCCAGGCCTGAGGTGGCCAGGGTGGGGGGCAGCCCCCAGGGGCAGCAGCAGCAGCCGCTCAGCCCTGCCACCCTGAGCCCTGACCCTGACCAGGCTGCTGCCACCCCCACCCAGCGCACCACAGCGGGGGGTGGCACCGCCAGGCCTGAGGTGGCCAGGGTGGGGGGCAGCCCCCAGGGGCAGCAGCAGCAGCCGCTCAGCCCTGCCACCCTGAGCCCTGACCCTGACCAGGCTGCTGCCACCCCCACCCAGCGCACCACAGCGGGGGGTGGCACCGCCAGGCCTGAGGTGGCCAGGGTGGGGGGCAGCCCCCAGGGGCAGCAGCAACAGCCGCTCAGCCCTGCCACCCTGAGCCCTGACCCTGACCAGGCTGCTGCCACCCCCACCCAGCGCACCGCAGCGGGGGGTGGCTCGGCCAGGCCTGAGGTGGCCAGGGTGGGGGGAAGCCCCCAGGGGCAGCAGCAGAAGCCGCTCAGCCCTGCCACCCTGAGCCCTGACCCTGATCATGTTACTATCACCCCCACCCAGCGCACCACAGCGGGGGGAGGCTCGGCCAGGCCAGAGGCGGCCAGGGTGGAGCAGGTCTCGCGGGCACAGCTAAAGCAGCAGCCTCACCCCGCTGCCACCCCCAAACTTCCCACCGCAGCTAGAGGTGGCACGGCTTGGGTCGAGGGGGCTCGGGAGCTGCAGGTGGAGAGTTTGGCTTCACGTAGCCCCAACCCCGGCTTTGAGGCGGGGATGGAGGCGGGGGTAGGGGCAAGGGCGGGGGAAGTAGCGGGGTCAGAGGTGGGAGGAGAGGATGGGGCGGGGTCAGGGTCAGGGGTCAAGTCAGGGGCTACAGGGCGTGGGCTTAAAGGTTTGGGAATCCGCCCGTCCGCTCCCTCACGTGGGAGGCATCCCCGGTTTGTTTGCTCTTGGGGCCCAGCTGTTATGGTGCGTCCCGGGGGCCAGTGGCTAGGCCCGTCATGGGCTGCCCAAGTTACCTCAAGGGGTGACACAGAGCAGCGGGGTTGGGGGACAGGAGTAGGGGTTGGGGTTACAGCTCGGTCTGCGGCGAGGGCCCGGGAGGGGACTGAGGTTTGGGCTAGGTCTGGGGCTGGGTTTGGGGGGGTGGATGGGGCTGGAGCTAGGGCAGGGGCAGGGGCAGGGGCAGAGGCTGGGCCTGGGGTTGGGGCGGGGGCGGGGGCTGGGGATGTGGCTGGGGCGGGAGCAGGAGCTACAGTTGGGGCCAAGGTTGAGGCTGGGGCCGGGGCTAGGCATGGGACTGGGGTTGCGGCTGCGGCTGGGGCTGGGGCTACGGTAGCGGCTGGGGCTGGGGCTGGGGCTGGGGCTGGGGCTGGGGCTGGGGCTGGGGCTGCGGTTGGGGCTGGGGGTGGGGCTGGGGCTGGGGCTGGGGCTGGGGCTAGGGCTGGGGCTGGGGCTGCGGCTGGGGCTGGGGCTGGGGGTGGGGCTGGGGCTGGGGCTGCGGCTGCGGCTACGGCGGGGATTGGAGCTACCCCGATGGCTCTGGACTGTCCCCGCCTTTCCCACCCCCTGATCCCTACCATTTTCCCTACGTCCACCACCTTCCAGCCCAAAGCCCCAGGGGCCTTTGTGGCCCGGACGCACCTGCCTCCTTTTGTACCTGACCCCATGTGTCACCCCCCTCCTACCTCTCTACCTTTTGTGCAACCCTCTGGCCCCCCCCACCTCCCTTTGGCCAACCCTCTTTCCTTTTCTCCTCTCTCCCTCCACCCTGAGGGACCCATCGCCAGGAGCTCCCCTCCCAGTCCCCCCCTGCCAGCCTCCCCTCGCCTCGTATGTAACTTGGGGCTGCTGGAGAAGGCCATAACCAAGGGCGCGGTGCTGGCCTCCAGAGGCAAGGTTGCGGCCAAAAAGCTCAGAGCGGCCACAGCCAGGGGCCTAGTAGCGGCCGGGCAGTGGGTAGGTGGAGCCCCTTCCGGCAGCCCTCCCTCCCTCATGGACGCTGAGTTAGCGGACCCCGCCGCCCTTAGTGTTGGCTCCACCCTTCCCCTCCCAACGCAAGAAGTCAGTCCCTCGAGCGGGGTGGACAGCCGGCTTGTCTTCGCGCGAGGCCGGGCCGTAGAGCTCCATGGCAGTCAGCCTCCTCGCAGGTCTGTCAGCGTCGCTAGGGCCTCTCCGCGCCCTTCTCCGGATGACAGGAGGGCCGTTAGGGAGGAGCGTCAGCGGGAGGCTCAGCGTTGGCCTAGGGGAGGCTCTACACAGCCAGCAGCCCAGCTAGCCCAAGGTGGGCCTCGCCGGCGCCGCTTTGGCATTCTTTCTTCAAGTTCTAGCTCTGATGAGAGGGAGGCTCAGCTTTGGCAGCGGCAAGCCGACAGGCAGCGTGCTACCCACCTTGGCCGTGGGACCCCACACACGCTCCGCTACGGCCTGCTCAGCCCCACCACCAGCCTAGACAGCTCGCAGGGGGCCTCTGCCAGCCCTGTAGTTGAGTCACCTTGCCCCCAAGAGGAGAGGCCCAGGGCGCCAAAGCGGCAGCAGCCAGAGCGAGTAAGTGTCCAGGATGAAGAGGGTCTGCTCTTCGGTCCTCTTCCCCCTCGGCCCCCACTAGCCATCTATAGTCGTGAGCCCCGGGTCCGCCTTCGTCGCCCTGGGGCAAAGCTGGCTTGCATTGAGGCCACTTCCGTCCCTCCCCCCATCCCCCACCCCCTGTCAGGTCAGCCTTCTCCTCCTAGCCCAACCTCCCTCCTCCACACACGCGTAGCCCGCGCGGGGGCGAACCAAGCTTAGCTATGCAGCGCCCAGGTGTGGCTGCCAGGTTTTTGGCGGTCACCCTCAACGTGCAGGGCCTAGCCCAACCGCACAAGCTTCAGGCTCTGCTAGACTGGGCCGCTGACAGCCCGGCGCAGGTGGTTTTCCTCCAAGAGTGCCACAAGGCGGAAAGCGTGTGGCAGTGGGCCGAAGCCCTCTCCGGGGCCAAGCCAGCCTGGCGTGGTCAGTGGTTCTACACTCCCGGCACCGGCAGCTCCCAGGGTTGCCTAGTGCTCGTGAAGCCCTCCACCCTCCTGAAGGGGTGCACCCAGGTGCAGCTGCAGGCAGAGGCGGCCCAGGGACGGGTCCTGCGAGTGGACGGGGTTCTGGCTGGTAGGCCCGTCTCCTTGGTGTGCGTGTATGCCCCAGCGCAACAGTCGGAGCGCTCCACGTTCTTTTCTGTTTGCCTCCCCGCCTGCCTTCCCCCAACTGCGGAGGGCCGCCTCATCATCATGGGGGGTGACTTCAATTGCATCCTCTCCCCTTGGGATAGGGTAGGGGTCCCGCAGGGCTCTCAGCACGGGGAGGCCTGGGTGGGAAGCCGGGGCCAGGGGGCAGAGCAGTTGAGGCAGCTGGTGACGGAGAGGGGCCAGGTGGACGCCTGGCGGCAGCTACGCCCCCCCTCTGCCAGGGACCTCACTCACTTCAGTGAGCGTTGGCAGACAGGCGCCCGCCTAGACCGGTGGTATGTCTCGGAGGGCCTAGCTCAGTGGCAGTTGGACAGCACCATCTTGGGGGTGCGGCCGGTGCCCACCGACCACCAGCCCGTCTCAGTCTCCCTGTGCCCTCCCGACCCCCCCCTCACTGCCCCCGCCCCCTGGCAGCTGCACCCCGCCCACCTTGACGACCCTGAGCTGCTGGACTATCTCAAGGGGTACCTGCAGGCGGAGGACGCTCACCATGAGGCCGCCAGACAGCTGGGGACGCAGCCTAGGGACGGGCACAGGGCCAGGTGGGCCCGCATCAAGCAGGGCATGGCCCTGCGGGCCCAGCAGTTCCTGCGGACCAAGCGCCGAGCTAGGCGTGACCTGCGGCAGCGCAGGGAGAAGGCAGCCTTGGCTGCAAGGGCCCACCTCGTGCGCCAACTGCAGCTAGCAGAGCAGGCCGGCCAGGCAGAGGTGCTTGCAGCGCAGCACCTCGGTGAGACGACAGCCCTAGCCGGGGTGGGGGAGCGCGTGCAGGTGGCCCATCAGTCCCTGCTAGCCAGCGCTGTCCTGGACCAGGTGTATGGCGACCGCTCCTCCTTCTTTTTCTACCACCGCGACCAGCCTGCGCACACCCCCACCCTCATCTCCTCCCTTCAGCTCCCCGGGCAGCCCGGCTTGGCGGCCGACCTCACCACTCCAAACGGGGTGCGCTCAGCGTGCCAGGCCTTTGAACAGCACTATTCAGCCGCCGCGCCTACCGGAGTCTACGCTGCAAAGGCCATCGACCCAGCCGCGCGCGCCACTCTGCTTAACTGCCTTACCTCACGTCTCACCCCCGCTCAGGCCAGGGCTGCGGAAGGGCCTGGGGGAGATCCCATGCTCTCGGAGGAGGAGCTGGGTCGGGCCCTTCAGGGCAGTGCTCACAGCAAGGCCCCGGGGCTAGACGGGCTGCCCATGGAGGTGTACGACCGGCTTTGGCCTCAGCTGGTGGGCCCTTTGCGGGCCATGCTGAGGGAGGCTCTGGCAGATACGAGCGACCCAGCCCCCCTGGCTGAGTTCCTCACTGGGGTCATTACCCTGGTGCCCAAGGCTGGCAAGCCTAGAGACCAGGTGGCGGGGTACCGCCCCATCACGCTGCTCAACTGCGATGTGCGGCTGGTGGCCCGGGCCCTAGAGGACAGGCTGCAGCTGCCGCTGGACCTGTTGGTCTCTCCTTCCCAGTCAGCTTTCATCCTGGGGAGGGACATCAACGACAGCGTGCAGTTCCACCTTGGCTTGCTGGAGTGGCTCCAGCAGCGGCACAGCCCTGCCTGGCTTCTGTTGCTGGACCTGGCAGGGGCCTATGACAACGTTTCCTGGAGCCTGCTCCAGGACACGCTAGAGGCCATGGGGTTCAGCCAGCAGGGGCACGTGCGCTGGGCGCAGCTGCTGCACCGGGGGGCCACCAGCCAGGTGCTCGTCAACGGCTACCTCACCGACAGCTTCCCCTTGGCCTCTGGGCTTCTACAGGGCAGTGGGGCTTCCCCGTTGTACTGGTGTGTGGTGTTGCAACCGCTCGTTACCTACCTCAGCTCGCTCCAGCGGGCGGGTCGCATCACCACCCCCGCTCTTCCCACTAGTCCCCTGGCCATGCACGCTGCCACCCTGACCCCCGCGCTTCCCACCAAGGAGTACGCGGATGACCTCACCATCCTGGTGGCGGATCGGGTCAAGGACGGGGAAGTGGTGGTGGAGGCCTTGGAGCGGTTCCGCGCCGCAGGCGGCCCAGCGCTGAGCGTGAGCAAGAGCGTGGCCCTGCCGTGCGTCCAACCAGTGACCAGTCAGGGCGAGCCGGAGGCCCTGGGGGCGGAGGGAGCAGGGTTGGCAAGGGTGGGAGGGGAGGGAGGGGGGAGGGGAGGCGCTAAGGGAGGGGAGAGGGGAAGGGTAGAGGCGGGGGTAGAGGCGGGGGCAGGGGCAGGGGCAGGGGCAGGGGCAGGGGCAGGGGCAGGGGCAGGGGCAGGGGCAGGGGCAGGGGGGGTCATCCGCGCCGCGCCGCCGGGGTTGGTGGTGCGCCACCTGGGGGTCCCCCTAGGGGCGACTTCTTACGCTGCCACAGGAGAGGCCGCCTATGGTGGTGCTGCAGCTGCCATCACAGCGGCCTCCCTCCCTTGGCAGCCCCTGGGCCTCAACCTGCTTGGGAGGGTACAGGTGGCTCAGCAGTGCCTGGCCAGTAAGGTCATCTACCAGATGGCCGCCGTGCAACCTCCCACAGCCTTGGCGCATGCCATGGCCCTTGCCATCAAACGCTTTGTCGCTGCGTCAGACCTTCCCCAGGAGCGCAGCCCCAACAGCAACCGCCTGTACCCTAGCGAGGCCATCTGCGTTATGCCCCGGCGGGAGGGAGGGGTGGGGCTCCCAGACCTAGGGGTCATCAGCACAGCCATGCGGGCGAAGATGTTGGCCCAGCTTTGGTCGCCCCGGGTGCGCCCTTGGCAACCCCTTACCCACAGCCTTTTGGCAGACCCCCGCCACGGCCTCAGCACCTGGGTCATCACAGACCCCAGCGCCCCTCCCTTGCGCCTCATCACCCCGCGGCTGCAAGCTCACGTGGCCGCCTTGGCCCAACTTCGTCTGTTCCGGGTGGTACCCCCAGAGCGTCAATCCTTCTACTCAGTGATGGCGGAACCGTTGTGGTTCAACCCTCTGATCCGCCTGATCCCTTCTGCTAGGCAGGAGGCAGAGAGCCAGGGTTGGACCCATGTCCGCCACGTGCGGGAGGCCCTTCAGCGGCAGTCTGTGCTCGAGGGTGTCACCCGGTGGGCTGCTGACCTGGTTAGAGCCTGCCTCCCGGAGCCCTGGCAGCAGTGGGTGGACCTCCGTGACCCCCCCCCGCCTGATTGGGAATGCCTGAGGGTGGGGCCCGGGGTGGGGTTCGTGGCTCGGTGCCACCCCGCGCTCCATCCCTCCCACTGGGTGGCCCCCAACGGGCGGCTCTTCCCCCTTAACCCCACGGGTCAGGGGCCCCTGGGGACGTTCCAGGTGGTGGAGGGGGCAGTCTGGGAGCCGGCTGCGGTAGCCCGCCTGAACAAGCCCAACTACCTCTTGACACCGGAGGAGCGAGCTACCCACCTCCGTCCTCTGCCTGCAGGGCGCCTGGGCGGGCAAGGGCGAGAGGGTGGTCAGGGCCAGGGGCAGGGGGGGGTAGATAGGGGGGGGGAGATAGGGGGGGGCAGAGGCTGGGGAGGGAGCGGGGGTAGGGGCAGGGGTGGGGGGCAGGGAGGGTGTGGAGCAGGAGGGCAAGGTGGAGCCCCAGCGCTTAAGGCCGGGGCCCCTCCCTGGCCCAAGGAGGAGTGGCTCCTAGGCCCCTGGGCCCACCTGCAGCTGGATCCCCAGGTGTGGGGCTTGGGCACCACCACCCTCTTGGAGTTTACGGTCAGGGATGCCAAGGTGCGCCTCCACCAGCTCCAGCGAGTCAGCGCTGACGCGCTCTACCCTCCTGGGGGGGGCCTGTGGCCGGTGCTTTGGGGTAGGCGCCCCCCACGGGAGGCCGGGGTGGCTCAGGGGACAGCAGTTGACGGAGGGGCGTTCAGGGAGCTGGAGGAGCGGTGGCAGGCCAGCGCTCAGCAAGTTACAGCCCAGCGAGCAGCGGAAGAGCGGGAGCAGCAAGGCAGGGACGCGGAGGAGCTGCTCCCAGAGGAAGTGCAAGGCAGCCAGGCGCCGCGCTGGCGAGACACCTCCGCCAGAGCCCCTCCCCGCCCCTCCCCGGAGCAACGAGCAGCCGAGCGGGCGGAGCGGCAGCTGGAGGCCCAGCAAGGGCCCCGGCGCACCGGTAGGCAGCCAGCTACCCTGCAAGTCCCCCCCGATGGCACGGTGGATGAGCTGGCCGCAGCCACTAGACCGGGCCAGTCCTGTCTCCAGGTGTGGAAGGAGCTGATGGACCCCACCCTCCGCCGGGAGCATGCCATCGTGGCTTGGCGGGTGCTCCACGGCAGCCTCATGGTTGGGGCCTTGTGGGGCCACATCCTTAAGGGCGCTGCTGCCCCGGGTTCATCCGCCTGCCGCCTCTGCCAGCCGGGCCAGCTGGAGACCCTCACCCACGCCTTCCTCACTTGCCCCGCCGTGGCTCCGGTCTGGGAGTGGGTGTTGGATGTGTACGGCCACCTTACCGGCACCCGCCCCCCCTCCGGCGATGCCCTCCTGCTCCTCAGTGGTCGCCCCACCCGCAGCGAGGCTCCCCCCTTCCAGCCCCCAGACAGTTTGCTGTGGCTCAGGTTGCGCGTGGCCTATCTAGGCACGGTGTGGCGTCTCCGCAGCTCCGGGGCCGCTACAGCCCTCCAGCCGCAGATGGTGGCGCAACGAGTGGCAGAGGAGGTCGTCCTCACCCTCTCCTCCGCTGTTAAACGCGACTGGCACCGGGTAGGCAGAGACATCCGGGTGGGCCTTTGTGGAGCGGTGCCCTCCACCTGGTTTAGGGGTACGGACCCGGAGCTTGGCGCAGACCAGTTTGACCGTTTGTGGCCGGAGCCGTCAGGAGGGTGGTTCGCCAAGGAGGGGGCAGAGGAGAGGGCGCTGGAGAGGGTAGGGGGAGGGGAGGCCGGGGGGATAGTAGCGGGGGCCAGGCAGCGGGAGGAGAGGGCGTTTGGGGCGGGTGAGCTAGTTGTGCGCCTGTCCTTGCAGTGGCCCGTCCCCTTCCTTGCCCCTCTTGCTTGAGCTGGGTTAGCTTGTTAGGGGTTCTGAGTGTTTTGAGGGGTTGGAGGCTGTTAGGTCTCTGGGGAGCCCTAGGTTAGGTTCTTGTGTTCGTTTAGTGGGGGCGGAGGGGCAGCGAGGGTTGTGCCTTGGTGCTGGGGGGCCTAGGGGTGTATGTTGTGTTGTCCGGGGGTCCCTAGGGTCGGCGAGGTGGAGGGGTTGCTGAGGGTGGGGGTGTGGGGGGTGTTTGGACGTCTTTCCTTGGGGGGGTGTAGTTACCGTTCTAGGGTGGTTTGGACGCTGTTTGGTGGTGGGGTGGTGGGGTGGGGTTTGCTTGCCTCTTTGAGGAAGGGAGGGGGTAGCTTGCTCGAGACATGGTCTAGTCTTTCTTTTTCTCTCTCTCTTAGTCTCTCTGTTAGTCTTTCTTTCTCCTGTAATCTCTTTCTCT